>JAPDSM010000014.1:1899776-1963009 GCA_028476575.1 Platygaster robiniae
TAACCCCAACGCTTATGCGACGACGCGCGCGTGCCCGTGAAGGCACGCGCGCGCGCGCGCATACGCGAAGACCGCAACGCGAGTGGGAATGACATCATTGTACGAAACACCCCGCGTGAACGGGGAGCGCAAACCATGCCGAATTCTCCTTTACAAACCTCAGGCGAGACAATCCCAAAGCGGCGACGCCGTACCCCTCTCCCGTTGTATCACGGGTGGATACGGTTTGCCGTAAATGCCTTGGTCCTGCACCCTATTATAGGTTGACTCGTAGCGCACGCACGAATAACACTCTCATTTTTTGTTTAGGGGAGAGACGTTACCGCCGCGGTGGGCACCGGCGCGAAGGCAGACTCCAAGGAAGGGCACCAAACCTCCCGAATCACTTGCGAAATAATAATATTTCATCCTTCGCGCTCGTTCGATCGCGTTTAACGAACTGACCGGGATCAACATTGCACGCTCAAGCGGTCGTTGTTCGTCAACGCTTTTTTCGCCGATAGACGACTCGACCCTCAACAACAAACCACCATCATCTCCTCTCCACTTCACTCGGGGTGAAGTGTGTGTGTGTGTGTGTGTGTCGTGGTTGAGAGAGGATCGCGTTTCAATCGCCTCTATCGGTCTTTCGGCGCGCGTAGCTAGTACGCGCGCCTCCATAAATCACCATCTTTCGGGTTATATACACACAATACGTTTTACCGTATTGTATATATTTTTTTTTCTTTACGTTTATTTAGCTTGCGTTCCCTTTTGCTTTTTCGTGTGTGAGTTTTTCAATCACCACTTTAATGATCCTTCCGCAGGTTCACCTACGGAAACCTTGTTACGACTTTTACTTCCTCTAAATAATCAAGTTTGGTCATCTTTCCGTCTACGTCGACAGTGCCGAAACACCGTGGCGCTTTCAGTCCGAAGACCTCACTAAATCATTCAATCGGTAGTAGCGACGGGCGGTGTGTACAAAGGGCAGGGACGTAATCAACGCGAGCTTATGACTCGCGCTTACTGGGAATTCCTCGTTCATGGGGAATAATTGCAAGCCCCAATCCCTATCACGAAGGAGGTTCAGCGGGTTACCCGGACCTTTCGGCCAAAGAGGACACGCTGATTCCTTCAGTGTAGCGCGCGTGCGGCCCAGAACATCTAAGGGCATCACAGACCTGTTATTGCTCAATTTCGTGCGACTAAAAGTCGCTTGTCCCTCTAAGAAGAGTTTGTACTTTGCGTCGATAGTAAAAATCGCCCGTACCACGACGCCAACGCCCACACGCGACCAACCCACGAGGAGCAAGCACGCGCGCGAACGCGACACCGGGCCGGATTTCGATCTTCTGGATATCATAATTCCGCCTATTTAGCAGGCTAGAGTCTCGTTCGTTATCGGAATTAACCAGACAAATCGCTCCACCAACTAAGAACGGCCATGCACCACCACCCACTGAATCAAGAAAGAGCTATCAATCTGTCAATCCTTCCAGTGTCTGGGCCTGGTGAGGTTTCCCGTGTTGAGTCAAATTAAGCCGCAGGCTCCACTCCTGGTGGTGCCCTTCCGTCAATTCCTTTAAGTTTCAGCTTTGCAACCATACTTCCCCCGGAACCCAAAAGCTTTAGTTTCCTGGAAGCTGCCCGCCGAGTCATCGGAGGAACTTCGGCGGATCGCTAGCTGGCATCGTTTATGGTTAGAACTAGGGCGGTATCTGATCGCCTTCGAACCTCTAACTTTCGTTCTTGATTAATGAAAACATTTTTGGCAAATGCTTTCGCTTCAGTTTGTCTTGCGACGATCCAAGAATTTCACCTCTAACGTCGCAATACAAATGCCCCCATCTGTCCCTATTAATCATTATCTCGGGGCTTCCGAAAACCAACAAAATAGAACCGAGATCCTATTCCATTATTCCATGCACAGAATATTCAGGCAGCGTAAGGCCTGCTTTAAGCACTCTAATTTGTTCAAAGTAAACGTACCGGCCCACCTCGACACTCGGTGAAGAGCACCGCGATGGGATTAATCTTGGACCGCCGAACACCGCGCACGCACACGGAGAGCGCGAGGCTCCCGCGACGAGGCGACGCCCGAACCGCATCCACCGGTAGGACGCGCCACTGAACTGCCAGTAACACCGCGAGCGGCGAACCAACAGCGTGGCGCACAGATTCAACTACGAGCTTTTTAACCGCAACAACTTTAATATACGCTATTGGAGCTGGAATTACCGCGGCTGCTGGCACCAGACTTGCCCTCCAATTGATCCTCGTTAAAGGATTTAAAGTGTACTCATTCCGATTACGGGGCCTCGGATGAGTCCCGTATCGTTATTTTTCGTCACTACCTCCCCGTGCCGGGAGTGGGTAATTTGCGCGCCTGCTGCCTTCCTTGGATGTGGTAGCCGTTTCTCAGGCTCCCTCTCCGGAATCGAACCCTGATTCCCCGTTATCCGTAACAACCATGGTAGGCGCAGAGCCTACCATCGACAGTTGATAAAGCAGACATTTGAAAGATCCGTCGCCGGTGCTAGACCGTGCGATCAGCTCAAAGTTATTCAGAGTCACCAGAACAAACGGCCAGAACGAACCCCGAAAGGAACGCCCCGAACCGATTGGTTTTGATCTAATAAAAGCGTCCCTCCCATCTCTGGTCGGGACTCGAGTTGCATGTATTAGCTCTAGAATTACCACAGTTATCCAAGTAAAAGTGGGGTACGATCTAAGAAACCATAACTGATTTAATGAGCCATTCGCGGTTTCACTTTAGTTTAGCTTGCACTTAGACATGCATGGCTTAATCTTTGAGACAAGCATATGACTACTGGCAGGATCAACCAGGGAGCTGCTCGACGCATCTCGCTAACGCGTCCCCCCGAAAGGAAACGCGCGCGAGGACGCGGCTAACTCTTTTCTCTCGTTTGATATAGCCTCGGCGCAATTCCCCAAGCTACCGATGCTTGTCGCGAATCGCCAAGGATTCATGCGCGACGCACGTTTTTCTGTTCATATTCATTCACGAACGGGTGGCCACGCTAACGCGTTGACGGGCAACGCGCGCGTGCCCTGGTCCGCCGTGTGTTGACAACGTGTTTTGCCAAATATATTTTCATTGCCGTGCTCTAATACGAAGCTGGCCAATGGACTTGTCTGTGTGCTGTGTGTTTCATTCGTTTTCATATGTCATATATTATATGCATATATTGCGCACTTTAGCTAAGCAGTGAGCCTGCGACCGCTCGCAAAACTCGACTGACTTCGTTCGCGCGACTAGAGACGTACGCGGGACGCATTGGCGTCATTGGTCGTACCTCTAGCACACGAGCGGACATGTCGTCGGCCAAGTCCATCTGAACGCACGAACGACTATGAACCGCATTTTTTTTTCATAAGTTTCCGAAAAAACTTATTACTTTTTTCATCTTTCTTTACTCTCGTGCTCACCGCGTACGGGGCACTTCGCCATTGATTCAAACTTCATGTATCACATGGTCGTGTGTTTGTCCCCGATGCATGCGTGCACGAAGCGAACACGCGCGCACCAGGGAACGTAATATCGCTCGGAAACAAGCGGGTTGATGCTCAGTGAAGGCAGAGAACGAATCCCGTACGCCTGGATGACCTCCAAGAGGCTTGCCACATAAGAGCCATTCAGTCTTTCGACATCGACCCGTGGCAATGTTAGCCCACCGAAGGGCGCTCCAACACATAGTGTCAACGTGCAACCGCCGGGACCGGCGTTTTTGGTTATTTCATAGAAAAAAGCGCCATTTTCGTGATTCGGACTTGGAATAATTTTCGATTTGACGAAAAATTTTTTTCATCTCGGACGTTTTAAGGCAACTTCGGTGACGAGAATTTTTCAATTTTTCCAAGTTTTAGCTATAATGGACTTAAAAAAATTACGAAAATGAAAATTTTTTTTTTTTTCTCATACGTTCTTGGGCAACTTGGGAGACGATTTTTTTCAATTTTTTCGACTTTTAGCTATAATGGACTTGAAAAAATTTCGAAAGTGAAAATTTTTTTTTTTTTTCACATACGTTCTTGGGCATCTTAGGAAGCAATTTTTGTCGATTTTTTCGAGATTTAGGAATATTGGAATCAAAGTGTACCAAAAGCAATGCGCGAGCGACTAAACTCTTGATACTAGAGAATTTTTACAAGTTTAAAAGCAATGCGCGAGCGACTATACTCTGGGTTTAACATGGACAAAGTGCATAAGTCCGCGGACATGAAAAGCAATGCGCGAGCGACTATACTCTGGGTTTAACATGGACAAAGTGCTTAAGTCCGCGGACTTGAAAAGCAATGCGCGAGCGACTATACTCTGGGTTTAACATGGACAAAGTGCATAAGTCCGCGGACTTAAAAAGCAATGCGCGAGCGACTAAACTCTTGGTACTCGAGGAATTTTTACAAGTTAAAAAGCAATGCGCGAGCGACTATACTCTGAGTTTAACATGGACAAAGTGCATAAGTCCGCGGACTTAAAAAGCAATGCGCGAGCGACTAAACTCTTGGTACTCGAGGAATTTTTACAAGTTAAAAAGCAATGCGCGAGCGACTATACTCTGGGTTTAACATGGACAAAGTGCATAAGTCCGCGGACTTGAAAAGCAATGCGCGAGCGACTATACTCTGGGTTTAACATGGACAAAGTGCTTAAGTCCGCGGACTTGAAAAGCAATGCGCGAGCGACTATACTCTGGGTTTAACATGGACAAAGTGCATAAGTCCGCGGACTTGAAAAGCAATGCGCGAGCGACTATACTCTGGGTTTAACATGGACAAAGTGCTTAAGTCCGCGGACTTGAAAAGCAATGCGCGAGCGACTATACTCTGGGTTTAACATGGACAAAGTGCATAAGTCCGCGGACTTTAAAAGCAATGCGCGAGCGACTAAACTCTTAGTACCCGAGGAATTTTTACAAGTTAAAAAGCAATGCGCGAGCGACTATACTCTGGGTTTAACATGGACAAAGTGCTTAAGTCCGCGGACTTGAAAAGCAATGCGCGAGCGACTATACTCTGGGTGTAACATGGACAAAGTGCTTAAGTCCGCGGACTTGAAAAGCAATGCGCGAGCGACTATACTCTGGGTTTAACATGGACAAAGTGCTTAAGTCCGCGGACTTGAAAAGCAATGCGCGAGCGACTATACTCTGGGTTTAACATGGACAAAGTGCATAAGTCCGCGGACTTTAAAAGCAATGCGCGAGCGACTAAACTCTTAGTACCCGAGGAATTTTTACAAGTTAAAAAGCAATGCGCGAGCGACTATACTCTGGGTTTAACATGGACAAAGTGCATAAGTCCGCGGACTTGAAAAGCAATGCGCGAGCGACTATACTCTGGGTTTAACATGGACAAAGTGCATAAGTCCGCGGACTTGAAAAGCAATGCGCGAGCGACTATACTCTGGGTTTAACATGGACAAAGTGCATAAGTCCGCGGACTTGAAAAGCAATGCGCGAGCGACTAAACTCTTAGTACCCGAGGAATTTTTACAAATTAAAAAGCAATGCGCGAGCGACTATACTCTGGGTTTAACATGGACAAAGTGCATAAGTCCGCGGACTTGAAAAGCAATGCGCGAGCGACTATACTCTGGGTTTAACATGGACAAAGTGCATAAGTCCGCGGACATGAAAAGCAATGCGCGAGCGACTATACTCTGGGTTTAACATGGACAAAGTGCATAAGTCCGCGGACTTGAAAAGCAATGCGCGAGCGACTAAACTCTTAGTACCCGAGGAATTTTTACAAGTTAAAAAGCAATGCGCGAGCGACTATACTCTGGGTTTAACATGGACAAAGTGCATAAGTCCGCGGACTTGAAAAGCAATGCGCGAGCGACTAAACTCTTAGTACCCGAGGAATTTTTACAAGTTAAAAAGCAATGCGCGAGCGACTATACTCTGGGTTTAACATGGACAAAGTGCATAAGTCCGCGGACTTGAAAAGCAATGCGCGAGCGACTATACTCTGGGTTTAACATGGACAAAGTGCTTAAGTCCGCGGACTTGAAAAGCAATGCGCGAGCGACTATACTCTGGGTTTAACATGGACAAAGTGCATAAGTCCGCGGACTTTAAAAGCAATGCGCGAGCGACTAAACTCTTAGTACCCGAGGAATTTTTACAAGTTAAAAAGCAATGCGCGAGCGACTATACTCTGGGTTTAACATGGACAAAGTGCTTAAGTCCGCGGACTTGAAAAGCAATGCGCGAGCGACTATACTCTGGGTGTAACATGGACAAAGTGCTTAAGTCCGCGGACTTGAAAAGCAATGCGCGAGCGACTATACTCTGGGTTTAACATGGACAAAGTGCTTAAGTCCGCGGACTTGAAAAGCAATGCGCGAGCGACTATACTCTGGGTTTAACATGGACAAAGTGCATAAGTCCGCGGACTTTAAAAGCAATGCGCGAGCGACTAAACTCTTAGTACCCGAGGAATTTTTACAAGTTAAAAAGCAATGCGCGAGCGACTATACTCTGGGTTTAACATGGACAAAGTGCATAAGTCCGCGGACTTGAAAAGCAATGCGCGAGCGACTATACTCTGGGTTTAACATGGACAAAGTGCATAAGTCCGCGGACTTGAAAAGCAATGCGCGAGCGACTAAACTCTTAGTACCCGAGGAATTTTTACAAGTTAAAAAGCAATGCGCGAGCGACTATACTCTGGGTTTAACATGGACAAAGTGCATAAGTCCGCGGACTTGAAAAGCAATGCGCGAGCGACTATACTCTGGGTTTAACATGGACAAAGTGCATAAGTCCGCGGACATGAAAAGCAATGCGCGAGCGACTATACTCTGGGTTTAACATGGACAAAGTGCATAAGTCCGCGGACTTGAAAAGCAATGCGCGAGCGACTAAACTCTTAGTACCCGAGGAATTTTTACAAGTTAAAAAGCAATGCGCGAGCGACTATACTCTGGGTTTAACATGGACAAAGTGCATAAGTCCGCGGACTTGAAAAGCAATGCGCGAGCGACTAAACTCTTAGTACCCGAGGAATTTTTACAAGTTAAAAAGCAATGCGCGAGCGACTATACTCTGGGTTTAACATGGACAAAGTGCATAAGTCCGCGGACTTGAAAAGCAATGCGCGAGCGACTATACTCTGGGTTTAACATGGACAAAGTGCTTAAGTCCGCGGACTTGAAAAGCAATGCGCGAGCGACTATACTCTGGGTTTAACATGGACAAAGTGCATAAGTCCGCGGACTTGAAAAGCAATGCGCGAGCGTCTATACTCTGGGTCTAACATGGACAAAGTGCATAAGTCCGCGGACTTGAAAAGCAATGCGCGAGCGACTATACTCTGGGTTTAACATGGACAAAGTGCTTAAGTCCGCGGACTTGAAAAGCAATGCGCGAGCGACTATACTCTGGGTTTAACATGGACAAAGTGCTTAAGTCCGCGGACTTGAAAAGCAATGCGCGAGCGACTATACTCTGGGTTTAACATGGACAAAGTGCATAAGTCCGCGGACTTTAAAAGCAATGCGCGAGCGACTAAACTCTTAGTACCCGAGGAATTTTTACAAGTTAAAAAGCAATGCGCGAGCGACTATACTCTGGGTTTAACATGGACAAAGTGCTTAAGTCCGCGGACTTGAAAAGCAATGCGCGAGCGACTATACTCTGGGTGTAACATGGACAAAGTGCTTAAGTCCGCGGACTTGAAAAGCAATGCGCGAGCGACTATACTCTGGGTTTAACATGGACAAAGTGCTTAAGTCCGCGGACTTGAAAAGCAATGCGCGAGCGACTATACTCTGGGTTTAACATGGACAAAGTGCATAAGTCCGCGGACTTTAAAAGCAATGCGCGAGCGACTAAACTCTTAGTACCCGAGGAATTTTTACAAGTTAAAAAGCAATGCGCGAGCGACTATACTCTGGGTTTAACATGGACAAAGTGCATAAGTCCGCGGACTTGAAAAGCAATGCGCGAGCGACTATACTCTGGGTTTAACATGGACAAAGTGCATAAGTCCGCGGACTTGAAAAGCAATGCGCGAGCGACTATACTCTGGGTTTAACATGGACAAAGTGCATAAGTCCGCGGACTTGAAAAGCAATGCGCGAGCGACTAAACTCTTAGTACCCGAGGAATTTTTACAAGTTAAAAAGCAATGCGCGAGCGACTATACTCTGGGTTTAACATGGACAAAGTGCATAAGTCCGCGGACTTGAAAAGCAATGCGCGAGCGACTATACTCTGGGTTTAACATGGACAAAGTGCATAAGTCCGCGGACATGAAAAGCAATGCGCGAGCGACTATACTCTGGGTTTAACATGGACAAAGTGCATAAGTCCGCGGACTTGAAAAGCAATGCGCGAGCGACTAAACTCTTAGTACCCGAGGAATTTTTACAAGTTAAAAAGCAATGCGCGAGCGACTATACTCTGGGTTTAACATGGACAAAGTGCATAAGTCCGCGGACTTGAAAAGCAATGCGCGAGCGACTAAACTCTTAGTACCCGAGGAATTTTTACAAGTTAAAAAGCAATGCGCGAGCGACTATACTCTGGGTTTAACATGGACAAAGTGCATAAGTCCGCGGACTTGAAAAGCAATGCGCGAGCGACTATACTCTGGGTTTAACATGGACAAAGTGCTTAAGTCCGCGGACTTGAAAAGCAATGCGCGAGCGACTATACTCTGGGTTTAACATGGACAAAGTGCATAAGTCCGCGGACTTTAAAAGCAATGCGCGAGCGACTAAACTCTTAGTACCCGAGGAATTTTTACAAGTTAAAAAGCAATGCGCGAGCGACTATACTCTGGGTTTAACATGGACAAAGTGCTTAAGTCCGCGGACTTGAAAAGCAATGCGCGAGCGACTATACTCTGGGTGTAACATGGACAAAGTGCTTAAGTCCGCGGACTTGAAAAGCAATGCGCGAGCGACTATACTCTGGGTTTAACATGGACAAAGTGCTTAAGTCCGCGGACTTGAAAAGCAATGCGCGAGCGACTATACTCTGGGTTTAACATGGACAAAGTGCATAAGTCCGCGGACTTTAAAAGCAATGCGCGAGCGACTAAACTCTTAGTACCCGAGGAATTTTTACAAGTTAAAAAGCAATGCGCGAGCGACTATACTCTGGGTTTAACATGGACAAAGTGCATAAGTCCGCGGACTTGAAAAGCAATGCGCGAGCGACTATACTCTGGGTTTAACATGGACAAAGTGCATAAGTCCGCGGACTTGAAAAGCAATGCGCGAGCGACTATACTCTGGGTTTAACATGGACAAAGTGCATAAGTCCGCGGACTTGAAAAGCAATGCGCGAGCGACTAAACTCTTAGTACCCGAGGAATTTTTACAAGTTAAAAAGCAATGCGCGAGCGACTATACTCTGGGTTTAACATGGACAAAGTGCATAAGTCCGCGGACTTGAAAAGCAATGCGCGAGCGACTATACTCTGGGTTTAACATGGACAAAGTGCATAAGTCCGCGGACATGAAAAGCAATGCGCGAGCGACTATACTCTGGGTTTAACATGGACAAAGTGCATAAGTCCGCGGACTTGAAAAGCAATGCGCGAGCGACTAAACTCTTAGTACCCGAGGAATTTTTACAAGTTAAAAAGCAATGCGCGAGCGACTATACTCTGGGTTTAACATGGACAAAGTGCATAAGTCCGCGGACTTGAAAAGCAATGCGCGAGCGACTAAACTCTTAGTACCCGAGGAATTTTTACAAGTTAAAAAGCAATGCGCGAGCGACTATACTCTGGGTTTAACATGGACAAAGTGCATAAGTCCGCGGACTTGAAAAGCAATGCGCGAGCGACTATACTCTGGGTTTAACATGGACAAAGTGCTTAAGTCCGCGGACTTGAAAAGCAATGCGCGAGCGACTATACTCTGGGTTTAACATGGACAAAGTGCATAAGTCCGCGGACTTGAAAAGCAATGCGCGAGCGTCTATACTCTGGGTCTAACATGGACAAAGTGCATAAGTCCGCGGACTTGAAAAGCAATGCGCGAGCGACTATACTCTGGGTTTAACATGGACAAAGTGCTTAAGTCCGCGGACTTGAAAAGCAATGCGCGAGCGACTATACTCTGGGTTTAACATGGACAAAGTGCTTAAGTCCGCGGACTTGAAAAGCAATGCGCGAGCGACTATACTCTGGGTTTAACATGGACAAAGTGCATAAGTCCGCGGACTTTAAAAGCAATGCGCGAGCGACTAAACTCTTAGTACCCGAGGAATTTTTACAAGTTAAAAAGCAATGCGCGAGCGACTATACTCTGGGTTTAACATGGACAAAGTGCTTAAGTCCGCGGACTTGAAAAGCAATGCGCGAGCGACTATACTCTGGGTTTAACATGGACAAAGTGCTTAAGTCCGCGGACTTGAAAAGCAATGCGCGAGCGACTATACTCTGGGTTTAACATGGACAAAGTGCATAAGTCCGCGGACTTAAAAAGCAATGCGCGAGCGACTAAACTCTTGGTACTCGAGGAATTTTTACAAGTTAAAAAGCAATGCGCGAGCGACTATACTCTGAGTTTAACATGGACAAAGTGCATAAGTCCGCGGACTTAAAAAGCAATGCGCGAGCGACTAAACTCTTGGTACTCGAGGAATTTTTACAAGTTAAAAAGCAATGCGCGAGCGACTATACTCTGGGTTTAACATGGACAAAGTGCATAAGTCCGCGGACTTGAAAAGCAATGCGCGAGCGACTATACTCTGGGTTTAACATGGACAAAGTGCTTAAGTCCGCGGACTTGAAAAGCAATGCGCGAGCGACTATACTCTGGGTTTAACATGGACAAAGTGCATAAGTCCGCGGACTTGAAAAGCAATGCGCGAGCGACTATACTCTGGGTTTAACATGGACAAAGTGCTTAAGTCCGCGGACTTGAAAAGCAATGCGCGAGCGACTATACTCTGGGTTTAACATGGACAAAGTGCATAAGTCCGCGGACTTTAAAAGCAATGCGCGAGCGACTAAACTCTTAGTACCCGAGGAATTTTTACAAGTTAAAAAGCAATGCGCGAGCGACTATACTCTGGGTTTAACATGGACAAAGTGCTTAAGTCCGCGGACTTGAAAAGCAATGCGCGAGCGACTATACTCTGGGTGTAACATGGACAAAGTGCTTAAGTCCGCGGACTTGAAAAGCAATGCGCGAGCGACTATACTCTGGGTTTAACATGGACAAAGTGCTTAAGTCCGCGGACTTGAAAAGCAATGCGCGAGCGACTATACTCTGGGTTTAACATGGACAAAGTGCATAAGTCCGCGGACTTTAAAAGCAATGCGCGAGCGACTAAACTCTTAGTACCCGAGGAATTTTTACAAGTTAAAAAGCAATGCGCGAGCGACTATACTCTGGGTTTAACATGGACAAAGTGCATAAGTCCGCGGACTTGAAAAGCAATGCGCGAGCGACTATACTCTGGGTTTAACATGGACAAAGTGCATAAGTCCGCGGACTTGAAAAGCAATGCGCGAGCGACTATACTCTGGGTTTAACATGGACAAAGTGCATAAGTCCGCGGACTTGAAAAGCAATGCGCGAGCGACTAAACTCTTAGTACCCGAGGAATTTTTACAAGTTAAAAAGCAATGCGCGAGCGACTATACTCTGGGTTTAACATGGACAAAGTGCATAAGTCCGCGGACTTGAAAAGCAATGCGCGAGCGACTATACTCTGGGTTTAACATGGACAAAGTGCATAAGTCCGCGGACATGAAAAGCAATGCGCGAGCGACTATACTCTGGGTTTAACATGGACAAAGTGCATAAGTCCGCGGACTTGAAAAGCAATGCGCGAGCGACTAAACTCTTAGTACCCGAGGAATTTTTACAAGTTAAAAAGCAATGCGCGAGCGACTATACTCTGGGTTTAACATGGACAAAGTGCATAAGTCCGCGGACTTGAAAAGCAATGCGCGAGCGACTAAACTCTTAGTACCCGAGGAATTTTTACAAGTTAAAAAGCAATGCGCGAGCGACTATACTCTGGGTTTAACATGGACAAAGTGCATAAGTCCGCGGACTTGAAAAGCAATGCGCGAGCGACTATACTCTGGGTTTAACATGGACAAAGTGCTTAAGTCCGCGGACTTGAAAAGCAATGCGCGAGCGACTATACTCTGGGTTTAACATGGACAAAGTGCATAAGTCCGCGGACTTGAAAAGCAATGCGCGAGCGTCTATACTCTGGGTCTAACATGGACAAAGTGCATAAGTCCGCGGACTTGAAAAGCAATGCGCGAGCGACTATACTCTGGGTTTAACATGGACAAAGTGCTTAAGTCCGCGGACTTGAAAAGCAATGCGCGAGCGACTATACTCTGGGTTTAACATGGACAAAGTGCTTAAGTCCGCGGACTTGAAAAGCAATGCGCGAGCGACTATACTCTGGGTTTAACATGGACAAAGTGCATAAGTCCGCGGACTTTAAAAGCAATGCGCGAGCGACTAAACTCTTAGTACCCGAGGAATTTTTACAAGTTAAAAAGCAATGCGCGAGCGACTATACTCTGGGTTTAACATGGACAAAGTGCTTAAGTCCGCGGACTTGAAAAGCAATGCGCGAGCGACTATACTCTGGGTTTAACATGGACAAAGTGCATAAGTCCGCGGACTTGAAAAGCAATGCGCGAGCGACTATACTCTGGGTTTAACATGGACAAAGTGCATAAGTCCGCGGACTTGAAAAGCAATGCGCGAGCGACTATACTCTGGGTTTAACATGGACAAAGTGCATAAGTCCGCGGACTTGAAAAGCAATGCGCGAGCGACTAAACTCTTAGTACCCGAGGAATTTTTACAAGTTAAAAAGCAATGCGCGAGCGACTATACTCTGGGTTTAACATGGACAAAGTGCTTAAGTCCGCGGACTTAAAAAGCAATGCGCGAGCGACTATACTCTGGGTTTAACATGGACAAAGTGCATAAGTCCGCGGACTTGAAAAGCAATGCGCGAGCGACTAAGCTCTTAGTACCCGAGAAATTTTTACAAGTTAAAAAGCAATGCGCGAGCGACTATACTCTGGGTTTAACATGGACAAAGTGCATAAGTCCGCGGACTTGAAAAGCAATGCGCGAGCGACTAAACTCTTAGTACCCGAGGAATTTTTACAAGTTAAAAAGCAATGCGCGAGCGACTATACTCTGGGTTTAACATGGACAAAGTGCATAAGTCCGCGGACTTGAAAAGCAATGCGCGAGCGACTAAACTCTTAGTACCCGAGGAATTTTTACAAGTTAAAAAGCAATGCGCGAGCGACTATACTCTGGGTTTAACATGGACAATGTGCATAAGTCCGCGGACATGAAAAGCAATGCGCGAGCGACTATACTCTGGGTTTAACATGGACAAAGTGCTTAAGTCCGCGGACTTGAAAAGCAATGCGCGAGCGACTATACTCTGGGTTTAACATGGACAAAGTGCTTAAGTCCGCGGACTTGAAAAGCAATGCGCGAGCGACTATACTCTGGGTTTAACATGGACAAAGTGCTTAAGTCCGCGGACTTGAAAAGCAATGCGCGAGCGACTATACTCTGGGTTTAACATGGACAAAGTGCTTAAGTCCGCGGACTTGAAAAGCAATGCGCGAGCGACTATACTCTGGGTTTAACATGGACAAAGTGCATAAGTCCGCGGACTTTAAAAGCAATGCGCGAGCGACTAAACTCTTAGTACCCGAGGAATTTTTACAAGTTAAAAAGCAATGCGCGAGCGACTATACTCTGGGTTTAACATGGACAAAGTGCATAAGTCCGCGGACTTGAAAAGCAATGCGCGAGCGACTATACTCTGGGTTTAACATGGACAAAGTGCATAAGTCCGCGGACTTGAAAAGCAATGCGCGAGCGACTATACTCTGGGTTTAACATGGACAAAGTGCATAAGTCCGCGGACTTGAAAAGCAATGCGCGAGCGACTATACTCTGGGTTTAACATGGACAAAGTGCTTAAGTCCGCGGACTTGAAAAGCAATGCGCGAGCGACTATACTCTGGGTTTAACATGGACAAAGTGCATAAGTCCGCGGACTTGAAAAGCAATGCGCGAGCGTCTATACTCTGGGTCTAACATGGACAAAGTGCATAAGTCCGCGGACTTGAAAAGCAATGCGCGAGCAACTATACTCTGGGTTTAACATGGACAAAGTGCTTAAGTCCGCGGACTTGAAAAGCAATGCGCGAGCGACTATACTCTGGGTTTAACATGGACAAAGTGCTTAAGTCCGCGGACTTGAAAAGCAATGCGCGAGCGACTATACTCTGGGTTTAACATGGACAAAGTGCATAAGTCCGCGGACTTGAAAAGCAATGCGCGAGCGACTAAACTCTTAGTACCCGAGGAATTTTTACAAGTTAAAAAGCAATGCGCGAGCGACTATACTCTGGGTTTAACATGGACAAAGTGCTTAAGTCCGCGGACTTGAAAAGCAATGCGCGAGCGACTATACTCTGGGTTTAACATGGACAAAGTGCATAAGTCCGCGGACTTGAAAAGCAATGCGCGAGCGACTATACTCTGGGTTTAACATGGACAAAGTGCATAAGTCCGCGGACTTGAAAAGCAATGCGCGAGCGACTATACTCTGGGTTTAACATGGACAAAGTGCATAAGTCCGCGGACTTGAAAAGCAATGCGCGAGCGACTAAACTCTTAGTACCCGAGGAATTTTTACAAGTTAAAAAGCAATGCGCGAGCGACTATACTCTGGGTTTAACATGGACAAAGTGCTTAAGTCCGCGGACTTAAAAAGCAATGCGCGAGCGACTATACTCTGGGTTTAACATGGACAAAGTGCATAAGTCCGCGGACTTGAAAAGCAATGCGCGAGCGACTAAGCTCTTAGTACCCGAGGAATTTTTACAAGTTAAAAAGCAATGCGCGAGCGACTATACTCTGGGTTTAACATGGACAAAGTGCATAAGTCCGCGGACTTGAAAAGCAATGCGCGAGCGACTAAACTCTTAGTACCCGAGGAATTTTTACAAGTTAAAAAGCAATGCGCGAGCGACTATACTCTGGGTTTAACATGGACAAAGTGCATAAGTCCGCGGACTTGAAAAGCAATGCGCGAGCGACTAAACTCTTAGTACCCGAGGAATTTTTACAAGTTAAAAAGCAATGCGCGAGCGACTATACTCTGGGTTTAACATGGACGATGTGCATAAGTCCGCGGACATGAAAAGCAATGCGCGAGCGACTATACTCTGGGTTTAACATGGACAAAGTGCTTAAGTCCGCGGACTTGAAAAGCAATGCGCGAGCGACTATACTCTGGGTTTAACATGGACAAAGTGCTTAAGTCCGCGGACTTGAAAAGCAATGCGCGAGCGACTATACTCTGGGTTTAACATGGACAAAGTGCTTAAGTCCGCGGACTTGAAAAGCAATGCGCGAGCGACTATACTCTGGGTTTAACATGGACAAAGTGCTTAAGTCCGCGGACTTGAAAAGCAATGCGCGAGCGACTATACTCTGGGTTTAACATGGACAAAGTGCATAAGTCCGCGGACTTTAAAAGCAATGCGCGAGCGACTAAACTCTTAGTACCCGAGGAATTTTTACAAGTTAAAAAGCAATGCGCGAGCGACTATACTCTGGGTTTAACATGGACAAAGTGCATAAGTCCGCGGACTTGAAAAGCAATGCGCGAGCGACTATACTCTGGGTTTAACATGGACAAAGTGCATAAGTCCGCGGACTTGAAAAGCAATGCGCGAGCGACTATACTCTGGGTTTAACATGGACAAAGTGCATAAGTCCGCGGACTTGAAAAGCAATGCGCGAGCGACTAAACTCTTAGTACCCGAGGAATTTTTACAAGTTAAAAAGCAATGCGCGAGCGACTATACTCTGGGTTTAACATGGACAAAGTGCATAAGTCCGCGGACTTGAAAAGCAATGCGCGAGCGACTAAACTCTTAGTACCCGAGGAATTTTTACAAGTTAAAAAGCAATGCGCGAGCGACTATACTCTGGGTTTAACATGGACAAAGTGCATAAGTCCGCGGACTTGAAAAGCAATGCGCGAGCGACTAAACTCTTAGTACCCGAGGAATTTTTACAAGTTAAAAAGCAATGCGCGAGCGACTATACTCTGGGTTTAACATGGACAAAGTGCATAAGTCCGCGGACTTGAAAAGCAATGCGCGAGCGACTATACTCTGGGTTTAACATGGACAAAGTGCATAAGTCCGCGGACTTGAAAAGCAATGCGCGAGCGACTATACTCTGGGTTTAACATGGACAAAGTGCATAAGTCCGCGGACTTGAAAAGCAATGCGCGAGCGTCTATACTCTGGGTCTAACATGGACAAAGTGCATAAGTCCGCGGACTTGAAAAGCAATGCGCGAGCGACTATACTCTGGGTTTAACATGGACAAAGTGCTTAAGTCCGCGGACTTGAAAAGCAATGCGCGAGCGACTATACTCTGGGTTTAACATGGACAAAGTGCTTAAGTCCGCGGACTTGAAAAGCAATGCGCGAGCGACTATACTCTGGGTTTAACATGGACAAAGTGCTTAAGTCCGCGGACATGAAAAGCAATGCGCGAGCGACTATACTCTGGGTTTAACATGGACAAAGTGCTTAAGTCCGCGGACTTGAAAAGCAATGCGCGAGCGACTATACTCTGGGTTTAACATGGACAAAGTGCTTAAGTCCGCGGACTTGAAAAGCAATGCGCGAGCGACTATACTCTGGGTTTAACATGGACAAAGTGCATAAGTCCGCGGACTTGAAAAGCAATGCGCGAGCGACTATACTCTGGGTTTAACATGGACAAAGTGCTTAAGTCCGCGGACTTGAAAAGCAATGCGCGAGCGACTATACTCTGGGTTTAACATGGACAAAGTGCATAAGTCCGCGGACTTTAAAAGCAATGCGCGAGCGACTAAACTCTTAGTACCCGAGGAATTTTTACAAGTTAAAAAGCAATGCGCGAGCGACTATACTCTGGGTTTAACATGGACAAAGTGCTTAAGTCCGCGGACTTGAAAAGCAATGCGCGAGCGACTATACTCTGGGTGTAACATGGACAAAGTGCTTAAGTCCGCGGACTTGAAAAGCAATGCGCGAGCGACTATACTCTGGGTTTAACATGGACAAAGTGCTTAAGTCCGCGGACTTGAAAAGCAATGCGCGAGCGACTATACTCTGGGTTTAACATGGACAAAGTGCATAAGTCCGCGGACTTGAAAAGCAATGCGCGAGCGACTAAACTCTTAGTACCCGAGGAATTTTTACAAGTTAAAAAGCAATGCGCGAGCGACTATACTCTGGGTTTAACATGGACAAAGTGCATAAGTCCGCGGACTTGAAAAGCAATGCGCGAGCGACTATACTCTGGGTTTAACATGGACAAAGTGCGTAAGTCCGCGGACATGAAAAGCAATGCGCGAGCGACTATACTCTGGGTTTAACATGGACAAAGTGCATAAGTCCGCGGACTTGAAAAGCAATGCGCGAGCGTCTATACTCTGGGTCTAACATGGACAAAGTGCATAAGTCCGCGGACTTGAAAAGCAATGCGCGAGCGACTATACTCTGGGTTTAACATGGACAAAGTGCTTAAGTCCGCGGACTTGAAAAGCAATGCGCGAGCGACTATACTCTGGGTTTAACATGGACAAAGTGCTTAAGTCCGCGGACTTGAAAAGCAATGCGCGAGCGACTATACTCTGGGTTTAACATGGACAAAGTGCTTAAGTCCGCGGACATGAAAAGCAATGCGCGAGCGACTATACTCTGGGTTTAACATGGACAAAGTGCTTAAGTCCGCGGACTTGAAAAGCAATGCGCGAGCGACTATACTCTGGGTTTAACATGGACAAAGTGCTTAATTCCGCGGACTTGAAAAGCAATGCGCGAGCGACTATACTCTGGGTTTAACATGGACAAAGTGCATAAGTCCGCGGACTTGAAAAGCAATGCGCGAGCGACTAAACTCTTAGTACCCGAGGAATTTTTACAAGTTAAAAAGCAATGCGCGAGCGACTATACTCTGGGTTTAACATGGACAATGTGCATAAGTCCGCGGACATGAAAAGCAATGCGCGAGCGACTATACTCTGGGTTTAACATGGACAAAGTGCTTAAGTCCGCGGACTTGAAAAGCAATGCGCGAGCGACTATACTCTGGGTTTAACATGGACAAAGTGCTTAAGTCCGCGGACTTGAAAAGCAATGCGCGAGCGACTATACTCTGGGTTTAACATGGACAAAGTGCATAAGTCCGCGGACTTGAAAAGCAATGCGCGAGCGACTAAACTCTTAGTACCCGAGGAATTTTTACAAGTTAAAAAGCAATGCGCGAGCGACTATACTCTGGGTTTAACATGGACAAAGTGCATAAGTCCGCGGACTTGAAAAGCAATGCGCGAGCGACTATACTCTGGGTTTAACATGGACAAAGTGCATAAGTCCGCGGACTTGAAAAGCAATGCGCGAGCGACTATACTCTGGGTTTAACATGGACAAAGTGCATAAGTCCGCGGACTTGAAAAGCAATGCGCGAGCGACTAAACTCTTAGTACCCGAGGAATTTTTACAAGTTAAAAAGCAATGCGCGAGCGACTATACTCTGGGTTTAACATGGACAAAGTGCATAAGTCCGCGGACTTGAAAAGCAATGCGCGAGCGACTATACTCTGGGTTTAACATGGACAAAGTGCATAAGTCCGCGGACATGAAAAGCAATGCGCGAGCGACTATACTCTGGGTTTAACATGGACAAAGTGCATAAGTCCGCGGACTTTAAAAGCAATGCGCGAGCGACTAAACTCTTAGTACCCGAGGAATTTTTACAAGTTAAAAAGCAATGCGCGAGCGACTATACTCTGGGTTTAACATGGACAAAGTGCATAAGTCCGCGGACTTGAAAAGCAATGCGCGAGCGACTAAACTCTTAGTACCCGAGGAATTTTTACAAGTTAAAAAGCAATGCGCGAGCGACTATACTCTGGGTTTAACATGGACAAAGTGCATAAGTCCGCGGACTTGAAAAGCAATGCGCGAGCGACTAAACTCTTAGTACCCGAGGAATTTTTACAAGTTAAAAAGCAATGCGCGAGCGACTATACTCTGGGTTTAACATGGACAAAGTGCATAAGTCCGCGGACTTGAAAAGCAATGCGCGAGCGACTATACTCTGGGTTTAACATGGACAAAGTGCATAAGTCCGCGGACTTGAAAAGCAATGCGCGAGCGACTATACTCTGGGTTTAACATGGACAAAGTGCATAAGTCCGCGGACTTGAAAAGCAATGCGCGAGCGTCTATACTCTGGGTCTAACATGGACAAAGTGCATAAGTCCGCGGACTTGAAAAGCAATGCGCGAGCGACTATACTCTGGGTTTAACATGGACAAAGTGCTTAAGTCCGCGGACTTGAAAAGCAATGCGCGAGCGACTATACTCTGGGTTTAACATGGACAAAGTGCTTAAGTCCGCGGACTTGAAAAGCAATGCGCGAGCGACTATACTCTGGGTTTAACATGGACAAAGTGCTTAAGTCCGCGGACATGAAAAGCAATGCGCGAGCGACTATACTCTGGGTTTAACATGGACAAAGTGCTTAAGTCCGCGGACTTGAAAAGCAATGCGCGAGCGACTATACTCTGGGTTTAACATGGACAAAGTGCTTAAGTCCGCGGACTTGAAAAGCAATGCGCGAGCGACTATACTCTGGGTTTAACATGGACAAAGTGCATAAGTCCGCGGACTTGAAAAGCAATGCGCGAGCGACTAAACTCTTAGTACCCGAGGAATTTTTACAAGTTAAAAAGCAATGCGCGAGCGACTATACTCTGGGTTTAACATGGACAATGTGCATAAGTCCGCGGACATGAAAAGCAATGCGCGAGCGACTATACTCTGGGTTTAACATGGACAAAGTGCTTAAGTCCGCGGACTTGAAAAGCAATGCGCGAGCGACTATACTCTGGGTTTAACATGGACAAAGTGCTTAAGTCCGCGGACTTGAAAAGCAATGCGCGAGCGACTATACTCTGGGTTTAACATGGACAAAGTGCATAAGTCCGCGGACTTGAAAAGCAATGCGCGAGCGACTAAACTCTTAGTACCCGAGGAATTTTTACAAGTTAAAAAGCAATGCGCGAGCGACTATACTCTGGGTTTAACATGGACAAAGTGCATAAGTCCGCGGACTTGAAAAGCAATGCGCGAGCGACTATACTCTGGGTTTAACATGGACAAAGTGCATAAGTCCGCGGACTTGAAAAGCAATGCGCGAGCGACTATACTCTGGGTTTAACATGGACAAAGTGCATAAGTCCGCGGACTTGAAAAGCAATGCGCGAGCGACTAAACTCTTAGTACCCGAGGAATTTTTACAAGTTAAAAAGCAATGCGCGAGCGACTATACTCTGGGTTTAACATGGACAAAGTGCATAAGTCCGCGGACTTGAAAAGCAATGCGCGAGCGACTATACTCTGGGTTTAACATGGACAAAGTGCATAAGTCCGCGGACATGAAAAGCAATGCGCGAGCGACTATACTCTGGGTTTAACATGGACAAAGTGCATAAGTCCGCGGACTTTAAAAGCAATGCGCGAGCGACTAAACTCTTAGTACCCGAGGAATTTTTACAAGTTAAAAAGCAATGCGCGAGCGACTATACTCTGGGTTTAACATGGACAAAGTGCATAAGTCCGCGGACTTGAAAAGCAATGCGCGAGCGACTAAACTCTTAGTACCCGAGGAATTTTTACAAGTTAAAAAGCAATGCGCGAGCGACTATACTCTGGGTTTAACATGGACAAAGTGCATAAGTCCGCGGACTTGAAAAGCAATGCGCGAGCGACTATACTCTGGGTTTAACATGGACAAAGTGCTTAAGTCCGCGGACTTGAAAAGCAATGCGCGAGCGACTATACTCTGGGTTTAACATGGACAAAGTGCATAAGTCCGCGGACTTGAAAAGCAATGCGCGAGCGTCTATACTCTGGGTCTAACATGGACAAAGTGCATAAGTCCGCGGACTTGAAAAGCAATGCGCGAGCGACTATACTCTGGGTTTAACATGGACAAAGTGCTTAAGTCCGCGGACTTGAAAAGCAATGCGCGAGCGACTATACTCTGGGTTTAACATGGACAAAGTGCTTAAGTCCGCGGACTTGAAAAGCAATGCGCGAGCGACTATACTCTGGGTTTAACATGGACAAAGTGCATAAGTCCGCGGACTTTAAAAGCAATGCGCGAGCGACTAAACTCTTAGTACCCGAGGAATTTTTACAAGTTAAAAAGCAATGCGCGAGCGACTATACTCTGGGTTTAACATGGACAAAGTGCATAAGTCCGCGGACTTGAAAAGCAATGCGCGAGCGACTATACTCTGGGTTTAACATGGACAAAGTGCATAAGTCCGCGGACTTGAAAAGCAATGCGCGAGCGACTATACTCTGGGTTTAACATGGACAAAGTGCATAAGTCCGCGGACTTGAAAAGCAATGCGCGAGCGACTATACTCTGGGTTTAACATGGACAAAGTGCATAAGTCCGCGGACTTGAAAAGCAATGCGCGAGCGACTAAACTCTTAGTACCCGAGGAATTTTTACAAGTTAAAAAGCAATGCGCGAGCGACTATACTCTGGGTTTAACATGGACAAAGTGCTTAAGTCCGCGGACTTAAAAAGCAATGCGCGAGCGACTATACTCTGGGTTTAACATGGACAAAGTGCATAAGTCCGCGGACTTGAAAAGCAATGCGCGAGCGACTAAGCTCTTAGTACCCGAGGAATTTTTACAAGTTAAAAAGCAATGCGCGAGCGACTATACTCTGGGTTTAACATGGACAAAGTGCATAAGTCCGCGGACTTGAAAAGCAATGCGCGAGCGACTAAACTCTTAGTACCCGAGGAATTTTTACAAGTTAAAAAGCAATGCGCGAGCGACTATACTCTGGGTTTAACATGGACAAAGTGCATAAGTCCGCGGACTTGAAAAGCAATGCGCGAGCGACTATACTCTGGGTTTAACATGGACAAAGTGCTTAAGTCCGCGGACTTGAAAAGCAATGCGCGAGCGACTATACTCTGGGTTTAACATGGACAAAGTGCATAAGTCCGCGGACTTGAAAAGCAATGCGCGAGCGTCTATACTCTGGGTCTAACATGGACAAAGTGCATAAGTCCGCGGACTTGAAAAGCAATGCGCGAGCGACTATACTCTGGGTTTAACATGGACAAAGTGCTTAAGTCCGCGGACTTGAAAAGCAATGCGCGAGCGACTATACTCTGGGTTTAACATGGACAAAGTGCTTAAGTCCGCGGACTTGAAAAGCAATGCGCGAGCGACTATACTCTGGGTTTAACATGGACAAAGTGCATAAGTCCGCGGACTTTAAAAGCAATGCGCGAGCGACTAAACTCTTAGTACCCGAGGAATTTTTACAAGTTAAAAAGCAATGCGCGAGCGACTATACTCTGGGTTTAACATGGACAAAGTGCATAAGTCCGCGGACTTGAAAAGCAATGCGCGAGCGACTATACTCTGGGTTTAACATGGACAAAGTGCATAAGTCCGCGGACTTGAAAAGCAATGCGCGAGCGACTATACTCTGGGTTTAACATGGACAAAGTGCATAAGTCCGCGGACTTGAAAAGCAATGCGCGAGCGACTAAACTCTTAGTACCCGAGGAATTTTTACAAGTTAAAAAGCAATGCGCGAGCGACTATACTCTGGGTTTAACATGGACAAAGTGCTTAAGTCCGCGGACTTAAAAAGCAATGCGCGAGCGACTATACTCTGGGTTTAACATGGAAAAAGTGCATAAGTCCGCGGACTTGAAAAGCAATGCGCGAGCGACTAAGCTCTTAGTACCCGAGGAATTTTTACAAGTTAAAAAGCAATGCGCGAGCGACTATACTCTGGGTTTAACACGGACAAAGTGCATAAGTCCGCGGACTTGAAAAGCAATGCGCGAGCGACTAAACTCTTAGTACCCGAGGAATTTTTACAAGTTAAAAAGCAATGCGCGAGCGACTATACTCTGGGTTTAACATGGACAAAGTGCATAAGTCCGCGGACTTGAAAAGCAATGCGCGAGCGACTAAACTCTTAGTACCCGAGGAATTTTTACAAGTTAAAAAGCAATGCGCGAGCGACTATACTCTGGGTTTAACATGGACAAAGTGCATAAGTCCGCGGACTTGAAAAGCAATGCGCGAGCGACTATACTCTGGGTTTAACATGGACAAAGTGCATAAGTCCGCGGACATGAAAAGCAATGCGCGAGCGACTATACTCTGGGTTTAACATGGACAAAGTGCATAAGTCCGCGGACTTTAAAAGCAATGCGCGAGCGACTAAACTCTTAGTACCCGAGGAATTTTTACAAGTTAAAAAGCAATGCGCGAGCGACTATACTCTGGGTTTAACATGGACAAAGTGCATAAGTCCGCGGACTTGAAAAGCAATGCGCGAGCGACTAAACTCTTAGTACCCGAGGAATTTTTACAAGTTAAAAAGCAATGCGCGAGCGACTATACTCTGGGTTTAACATGGACAAAGTGCATAAGTCCGCGGACTTGAAAAGCAATGCGCGAGCGACTAAACTCTTAGTACCCGAGGAATTTTTACAAGTTAAAAAGCAATGCGCGAGCGACTATACTCTGGGTTTAACATGGACAAAGTGCATAAGTCCGCGGACTTGAAAAGCAATGCGCGAGCGACTATACTCTGGGTTTAACATGGACAAAGTGCATAAGTCCGCGGACTTGAAAAGCAATGCGCGAGCGACTATACTCTGGGTTTAACATGGACAAAGTGCATAAGTCCGCGGACTTGAAAAGCAATGCGCGAGCGTCTATACTCTGGGTCTAACATGGACAAAGTGCATAAGTCCGCGGACTTGAAAAGCAATGCGCGAGCGACTATACTCTGGGTTTAACATGGACAAAGTGCTTAAGTCCGCGGACTTGAAAAGCAATGCGCGAGCGACTATACTCTGGGTTTAACATGGACAAAGTGCTTAAGTCCGCGGACTTGAAAAGCAATGCGCGAGCGACTATACTCTGGGTTTAACATGGACAAAGTGCTTAAGTCCGCGGACATGAAAAGCAATGCGCGAGCGACTATACTCTGGGTTTAACATGGACAAAGTGCTTAAGTCCGCGGACTTGAAAAGCAATGCGCGAGCGACTATACTCTGGGTTTAACATGGACAAAGTGCTTAAGTCCGCGGACTTGAAAAGCAATGCGCGAGCGACTATACTCTGGGTTTAACATGGACAAAGTGCATAAGTCCGCGGACTTGAAAAGCAATGCGCGAGCGACTATACTCTGGGTTTAACATGGACAAAGTGCATAAGTCCGCGGACTTGAAAAGCAATGCGCGAGCGACTATACTCTGGGTTTAACATGGACAAAGTGCATAAGTCCGCGGACTTGAAAAGCAATGCGCGAGCGACTAAACTCTTAGTACCCGAGGAATTTTTACAAGTTAAAAAGCAATGAGCGAGCGACTATACTCTGGGTTTAACATGGACAAAGTGCATAAGTCCGCGGACTTGAAAAGCAATGCGCGAGCGACTATACTCTGGGTTTAACATGGACAAAGTGCAAAAGTCCGCGGACATGAAAAGCAATGCGCGAGCGACTATACTCTGGGTTTAACATGGACAAAGTGCATAAGTCCGCGGACTTTAAAAGCAATGCGCGAGCGACTAAACTCTTAGTACCCGAGGAATTTTTACAAGTTAAAAAGCAATGCGCGAGCGACTATACTCTGGGTTTAACATGGACAAAGTGCTTAAGTCCGCGGACTTGAAAAGCAATGCGCGAGCGACTATACTCTGGGTTTAACATGGACAAAGTGCATAAGTCCGCGGACTTTAAAAGCAATGCGCGAGCGACTAAACTCTTAGTACCCGAGGAATTTTTACAAGTTAAAAAGCAATGCGCGAGCGACTATACTCTGGGTTTAACATGGACAAAGTGCTTAAGTCCGCGGACTTGAAAAGCAATGCGCGAGCGACTATACTCTGGGTTTAACATGGACAAAGTGCATAAGTCCGCGGACTTGAAAAGCAATGCGCGAGCGACTATACTCTGGGTTTAACATGGACAAAGTGCATAAGTCCGCGGACTTGAAAAGCAATGCGCGAGCGACTATACTCTGGGTTTAACATGGACAAAGTGCATAAGTCCGCGGACTTGAAAAGCAATGCGCGAGCGACTAAACTCTTAGTACCCGAGGAATTTTTACAAGTTAAAAAGCAATGCGCGAGCGACTATACTCTGGGTTTAACATGGACAAAGTGCTTAAGTCCGCGGACTTAAAAAGCAATGCGCGAGCGACTATACTCTGGGTTTAACATGGACAAAGTGCATAAGTCCGCGGACTTGAAAAGCAATGCGCGAGCGACTAAGCTCTTAGTACCCGAGAAATTTTTACAAGTTAAAAAGCAATGCGCGAGCGACTATACTCTGGGTTTAACATGGACAAAGTGCATAAGTCCGCGGACTTGAAAAGCAATGCGCGAGCGACTAAACTCTTAGTACCCGAGGAATTTTTACAAGTTAAAAAGCAATGCGCGAGCGACTATACTCTGGGTTTAACATGGACAAAGTGCATAAGTCCGCGGACTTGAAAAGCAATGCGCGAGCGACTAAACTCTTAGTACCCGAGGAATTTTTACAAGTTAAAAAGCAATGCGCGAGCGACTATACTCTGGGTTTAACATGGACAATGTGCATAAGTCCGCGGACATGAAAAGCAATGCGCGAGCGACTATACTCTGGGTTTAACATGGACAAAGTGCTTAAGTCCGCGGACTTGAAAAGCAATGCGCGAGCGACTATACTCTGGGTTTAACATGGACAAAGTGCTTAAGTCCGCGGACTTGAAAAGCAATGCGCGAGCGACTATACTCTGGGTTTAACATGGACAAAGTGCTTAAGTCCGCGGACTTGAAAAGCAATGCGCGAGCGACTATACTCTGGGTTTAACATGGACAAAGTGCTTAAGTCCGCGGACTTGAAAAGCAATGCGCGAGCGACTATACTCTGGGTTTAACATGGACAAAGTGCATAAGTCCGCGGACTTTAAAAGCAATGCGCGAGCGACTAAACTCTTAGTACCCGAGGAATTTTTACAAGTTAAAAAGCAATGCGCGAGCGACTATACTCTGGGTTTAACATGGACAAAGTGCATAAGTCCGCGGACTTGAAAAGCAATGCGCGAGCGACTATACTCTGGGTTTAACATGGACAAAGTGCATAAGTCCGCGGACTTGAAAAGCAATGCGCGAGCGACTATACTCTGGGTTTAACATGGACAAAGTGCATAAGTCCGCGGACTTGAAAAGCAATGCGCGAGCGACTATACTCTGGGTTTAACATGGACAAAGTGCTTAAGTCCGCGGACTTGAAAAGCAATGCGCGAGCGACTATACTCTGGGTTTAACATGGACAAAGTGCATAAGTCCGCGGACTTGAAAAGCAATGCGCGAGCGTCTATACTCTGGGTCTAACATGGACAAAGTGCATAAGTCCGCGGACTTGAAAAGCAATGCGCGAGCGACTATACTCTGGGTTTAACATGGACAAAGTGCTTAAGTCCGCGGACTTGAAAAGCAATGCGCGAGCGACTATACTCTGGGTTTAACATGGACAAAGTGCTTAAGTCCGCGGACTTGAAAAGCAATGCGCGAGCGACTATACTCTGGGTTTAACATGGACAAAGTGCATAAGTCCGCGGACTTGAAAAGCAATGCGCGAGCGACTATACTCTGGGTTTAACATGGACAAAGTGCATAAGTCCGCGGACTTGAAAAGCAATGCGCGAGCGTCTATACTCTGGGTCTAACATGGACAAAGTGCATAAGTCCGCGGACTTGAAAAGCAATGCGCGAGCGACTATACTCTGGGTTTAACATGGACAAAGTGCTTAAGTCCGCGGACTTGAAAAGCAATGCGCGAGCGACTATACTCTGGGTTTAACATGGACAAAGTGCTTAAGTCCGCGGACTTGAAAAGCAATGCGCGAGCGACTATACTCTGGGTTTAACATGGACAAAGTGCTTAAGTCCGCGGACATGAAAAGCAATGCGCGAGCGACTATACTCTGGGTTTAACATGGACAAAGTGCTTAAGTCCGCGGACTTGAAAAGCAATGCGCGAGCGACTATACTCTGGGTTTAACATGGACAAAGTGCTTAAGTCCGCGGACTTGAAAAGCAATGCGCGAGCGACTATACTCTGGGTTTAACATGGACAAAGTGCATAAGTCCGCGGACTTGAAAAGCAATGCGCGAGCGACTATACTCTGGGTTTAACATGGACAAAGTGCTTAAGTCCGCGGACTTGAAAAGCAATGCGCGAGCGACTATACTCTGGGTTTAACATGGACAAAGTGCATAAGTCCGCGGACTTTAAAAGCAATGCGCGAGCGACTAAACTCTTAGTACCCGAGGAATTTTTACAAGTTAAAAAGCAATGCGCGAGCGACTATACTCTGGGTTTAACATGGACAAAGTGCTTAAGTCCGCGGACTTGAAAAGCAATGCGCGAGCGACTATACTCTGGGTGTAACATGGACAAAGTGCTTAAGTCCGCGGACTTGAAAAGCAATGCGCGAGCGACTATACTCTGGGTTTAACATGGACAAAGTGCTTAAGTCCGCGGACTTGAAAAGCAATGCGCGAGCGACTATACTCTGGGTTTAACATGGACAAAGTGCATAAGTCCGCGGACTTTAAAAGCAATGCGCGAGCGACTAAACTCTTAGTACCCGAGGAATTTTTACAAGTTAAAAAGCAATGCGCGAGCGACTATACTCTGGGTTTAACATGGACAAAGTGCATAAGTCCGCGGACTTGAAAAGCAATGCGCGAGCGACTATACTCTGGGTTTAACATGGACAAAGTGCATAAGTCCGCGGACTTGAAAAGCAATGCGCGAGCGACTATACTCTGGGTTTAACATGGACAAAGTGCATAAGTCCGCGGACTTGAAAAGCAATGCGCGAGCGACTAAACTCTTAGTACCCGAGGAATTTTTACAAGTTAAAAAGCAATGCGCGAGCGACTATACTCTGGGTTTAACATGGACAAAGTGCATAAGTCCGCGGACTTGAAAAGCAATGCGCGAGCGACTATACTCTGGGTTTAACATGGACAAAGTGCATAAGTCCGCGGACATGAAAAGCAATGCGCGAGCGACTATACTCTGGGTTTAACATGGACAAAGTGCATAAGTCCGCGGACTTGAAAAGCAATGCGCGAGCGTCTATACTCTGGGTCTAACATGGACAAAGTGCATAAGTCCGCGGACTTGAAAAGCAATGCGCGAGCGACTATACTCTGGGTTTAACATGGACAAAGTGCTTAAGTCCGCGGGATTGAAAAGCAATGCGCGAGCGACTATACTCTGGGTTTAACATGGACAAAGTGCTTAAGTCCGCGGACTTGAAAAGCAATGCGCGAGCGACTATACTCTGGGTTTAACATGGACAAAGTGCTTAAGTCCGCGGACATGAAAAGCAATGCGCGAGCGACTATACTCTGGGTTTAACATGGACAAAGTGCTTAAGTCCGCGGACTTGAAAAGCAATGCGCGAGCGACTATACTCTGGGTTTAACATGGACAAAGTGCTTAAGTCCGCGGACTTGAAAAGCAATGCGCGAGCGACTATACTCTGGGTTTAACATGGACAAAGTGCATAAGTCCGCGGACTTGAAAAGCAATGCGCGAGCGACTAAACTCTTAGTACCCGAGGAATTTTTACAAGTTAAAAAGCAATGCGCGAGCGACTATACTCTGGGTTTAACATGGACAATGTGCATAAGTCCGCGGACATGAAAAGCAATGCGCGAGCGACTATACTCTGGGTTTAACATGGACAAAGTGCTTAAGTCCACGGACTTGAAAAGCAATGCGCGAGCGACTATACTCTGGGTTTAACATGGACAAAGTGCTTAAGTCCGCGGACTTGAAAAGCAATGCGCGAGCGACTATACTCTGGGTTTAACATGGACAAAGTGCATAAGTCCGCGGACTTGAAAAGCAATGCGCGAGCGACTAAACTCTTAGTACCCGAGGAATTTTTACAAGTTAAAAAGCAATGCGCGAGCGACTATACTCTGGGTTTAACATGGACAAAGTGCATAAGTCCGCGGACTTGAAAAGCAATGCGCGAGCGACTATACTCTGGGTTTAACATGGACAAAGTGCATAAGTCCGCGGACTTGAAAAGCAATGCGCGAGCGACTATACTCTGGGTTTAACATGGACAAAGTGCATAAGTCCGCGGACTTGAAAAGCAATGCGCGAGCGACTAAACTCTTAGTACCCGAGGAATTTTTACAAGTTAAAAAGCAATGCGCGAGCGACTATACTCTGGGTTTAACATGGACAAAGTGCATAAGTCCGCGGACTTGAAAAGCAATGCGCGAGCGACTATACTCTGGGTTTAACATGGACAAAGTGCATAAGTCCGCGGACATGAAAAGCAATGCGCGAGCGACTATACTCTGGGTTTAACATGGACAAAGTGCATAAGTCCGCGGACTTTAAAAGCAATGCGCGAGCGACTAAACTCTTAGTACCCGAGGAATTTTTACAAGTTAAAAAGCAATGCGCGAGCGACTATACTCTGGGTTTAACATGGACAAAGTGCATAAGTCCGCGGACTTGAAAAGCAATGCGCGAGCGACTAAACTCTTAGTACCCGAGGAATTTTTACAAGTTAAAAAGCAATGCGCGAGCGACTATACTCTGGGTTTAACATGGACAAAGTGCATAAGTCCGCGGACTTGAAAAGCAATGCGCGAGCGACTAAACTCTTAGTACCCGAGGAATTTTTACAAGTTAAAAAGCAATGCGCGAGCGACTATACTCTGGGTTTAACATGGACAAAGTGCATAAGTCCGCGGACTTGAAAAGCAATGCGCGAGCGACTATACTCTGGGTTTAACATGGACAAAGTGCATAAGTCCGCGGACTTGAAAAGCAATGCGCGAGCGACTATACTCTGGGTTTAACATGGACAAAGTGCATAAGTCCGCGGACTTGAAAAGCAATGCGCGAGCGTCTATACTCTGGGTCTAACATGGACAAAGTGCATAAGTCCGCGGACTTGAAAAGCAATGCGCGAGCGACTATACTCTGGGTTTAACATGGACAAAGTGCTTAAGTCCGCGGACTTGAAAAGCAATGCGCGAGCGACTATACTCTGGGTTTAACATGGACAAAGTGCTTAAGTCCGCGGACTTGAAAAGCAATGCGCGAGCGACTATACTCTGGGTTTAACATGGACAAAGTGCTTAAGTCCGCGGACATGAAAAGCAATGCGCGAGCGACTATACTCTGGGTTTAACATGGACAAAGTGCTTAAGTCCGCGGACTTGAAAAGCAATGCGCGAGCGACTATACTCTGGGTTTAACATGGACAAAGTGCTTAAGTCCGCGGACTTGAAAAGCAATGCGCGAGCGACTATACTCTGGGTTTAACATGGACAAAGTGCATAAGTCCGCGGACTTTAAAAGCAATGCGCGAGCGACTAAACTCTTAGTACCCGAGGAATTTTTACAAGTTAAAAAGCAATGCGCGAGCGACTATACTCTGGGTTTAACATGGACAAAGTGCTTAAGTCCGCGGACTTGAAAAGCAATGCGCGAGCGACTATACTCTGGGTTTAACATGGACAAAGTGCTTAAGTCCGCGGACTTGAAAAGCAATGCGCGAGCGACTATACTCTGGGTTTAACATGGACAAAGTGCATAAGTCCGCGGACTTAAAAAGCAATGCGCGAGCGACTAAACTCTTGGTACTCGAGGAATTTTTACAAGTTAAAAAGCAATGCGCGAGCGACTATACTCTGAGTTTAACATGGACAAAGTGCATAAGTCCGCGGACTTAAAAAGCAATGCGCGAGCGACTAAACTCTTGGTACTCGAGGAATTTTTACAAGTTAAAAAGCAATGCGCGAGCGACTATACTCTGGGTTTAACATGGACAAAGTGCATAAGTCCGCGGACTTGAAAAGCAATGCGCGAGCGACTATACTCTGGGTTTAACATGGACAAAGTGCTTAAGTCCGCGGACTTGAAAAGCAATGCGCGAGCGACTATACTCTGGGTTTAACATGGACAAAGTGCATAAGTCCGCGGACTTGAAAAGCAATGCGCGAGCGACTATACTCTGGGTTTAACATGGACAAAGTGCTTAAGTCCGCGGACTTGAAAAGCAATGCGCGAGCGACTATACTCTGGGTTTAACATGGACAAAGTGCATAAGTCCGCGGACTTTAAAAGCAATGCGCGAGCGACTAAACTCTTAGTACCCGAGGAATTTTTACAAGTTAAAAAGCAATGCGCGAGCGACTATACTCTGGGTTTAACATGGACAAAGTGCTTAAGTCCGCGGACTTGAAAAGCAATGCGCGAGCGACTATACTCTGGGTGTAACATGGACAAAGTGCTTAAGTCCGCGGACTTGAAAAGCAATGCGCGAGCGACTATACTCTGGGTTTAACATGGACAAAGTGCTTAAGTCCGCGGACTTGAAAAGCAATGCGCGAGCGACTATACTCTGGGTTTAACATGGACAAAGTGCATAAGTCCGCGGACTTTAAAAGCAATGCGCGAGCGACTAAACTCTTAGTACCCGAGGAATTTTTACAAGTTAAAAAGCAATGCGCGAGCGACTATACTCTGGGTTTAACATGGACAAAGTGCATAAGTCCGCGGACTTGAAAAGCAATGCGCGAGCGACTATACTCTGGGTTTAACATGGACAAAGTGCATAAGTCCGCGGACTTGAAAAGCAATGCGCGAGCGACTATACTCTGGGTTTAACATGGACAAAGTGCATAAGTCCGCGGACTTGAAAAGCAATGCGCGAGCGACTAAACTCTTAGTACCCGAGGAATTTTTACAAGTTAAAAAGCAATGCGCGAGCGACTATACTCTGGGTTTAACATGGACAAAGTGCATAAGTCCGCGGACTTGAAAAGCAATGCGCGAGCGACTATACTCTGGGTTTAACATGGACAAAGTGCATAAGTCCGCGGACATGAAAAGCAATGCGCGAGCGACTATACTCTGGGTTTAACATGGACAAAGTGCATAAGTCCGCGGACTTGAAAAGCAATGCGCGAGCGACTAAACTCTTAGTACCCGAGGAATTTTTACAAGTTAAAAAGCAATGCGCGAGCGACTATACTCTGGGTTTAACATGGACAAAGTGCATAAGTCCGCGGACTTGAAAAGCAATGCGCGAGCGACTATACTCTGGGTTTAACATGGACAAAGTGCTTAAGTCCGCGGACTTGAAAAGCAATGCGCGAGCGACTATACTCTGGGTTTAACATGGACAAAGTGCATAAGTCCGCGGACTTGAAAAGCAATGCGCGAGCGACTATACTCTGGGTTTAACATGGACAAAGTGCTTAAGTCCGCGGACTTGAAAAGCAATGCGCGAGCGACTATACTCTGGGTTTAACATGGACAAAGTGCATAAGTCCGCGGACTTTAAAAGCAATGCGCGAGCGACTAAACTCTTAGTACCCGAGGAATTTTTACAAGTTAAAAAGCAATGCGCGAGCGACTATACTCTGGGTTTAACATGGACAAAGTGCTTAAGTCCGCGGACTTGAAAAGCAATGCGCGAGCGACTATACTCTGGGTGTAACATGGACAAAGTGCTTAAGTCCGCGGACTTGAAAAGCAATGCGCGAGCGACTATACTCTGGGTTTAACATGGACAAAGTGCTTAAGTCCGCGGACTTGAAAAGCAATGCGCGAGCGACTATACTCTGGGTTTAACATGGACAAAGTGCATAAGTCCGCGGACTTTAAAAGCAATGCGCGAGCGACTAAACTCTTAGTACCCGAGGAATTTTTACAAGTTAAAAAGCAATGCGCGAGCGACTATACTCTGGGTTTAACATGGACAAAGTGCATAAGTCCGCGGACTTGAAAAGCAATGCGCGAGCGACTATACTCTGGGTTTAACATGGACAAAGTGCATAAGTCCGCGGACTTGAAAAGCAATGCGCGAGCGACTATACTCTGGGTTTAACATGGACAAAGTGCATAAGTCCGCGGACTTGAAAAGCAATGCGCGAGCGACTAAACTCTTAGTACCCGAGGAATTTTTACAAGTTAAAAAGCAATGCGCGAGCGACTATACTCTGGGTTTAACATGGACAAAGTGCATAAGTCCGCGGACTTGAAAAGCAATGCGCGAGCGACTATACTCTGGGTTTAACATGGACAAAGTGCATAAGTCCGCGGACATGAAAAGCAATGCGCGAGCGACTATACTCTGGGTTTAACATGGACAAAGTGCATAAGTCCGCGGACTTGAAAAGCAATGCGCGAGCGACTAAACTCTTAGTACCCGAGGAATTTTTACAAGTTAAAAAGCAATGCGCGAGCGACTATACTCTGGGTTTAACATGGACAAAGTGCATAAGTCCGCGGACTTGAAAAGCAATGCGCGAGCGACTAAACTCTTAGTACCCGAGGAATTTTTACAAGTTAAAAAGCAATGCGCGAGCGACTATACTCTGGGTTTAACATGGACAAAGTGCATAAGTCCGCGGACTTGAAAAGCAATGCGCGAGCGACTATACTCTGGGTTTAACATGGACAAAGTGCTTAAGTCCGCGGACTTGAAAAGCAATGCGCGAGCGACTATACTCTGGGTTTAACATGGACAAAGTGCATAAGTCCGCGGACTTGAAAAGCAATGCGCGAGCGTCTATACTCTGGGTCTAACATGGACAAAGTGCATAAGTCCGCGGACTTGAAAAGCAATGCGCGAGCGACTATACTCTGGGTTTAACATGGACAAAGTGCTTAAGTCCGCGGACTTGAAAAGCAATGCGCGAGCGACTATACTCTGGGTTTAACATGGACAAAGTGCTTAAGTCCGCGGACTTGAAAAGCAATGCGCGAGCGACTATACTCTGGGTTTAACATGGACAAAGTGCATAAGTCCGCGGACTTTAAAAGCAATGCGCGAGCGACTAAACTCTTAGTACCCGAGGAATTTTTACAAGTTAAAAAGCAATGCGCGAGCGACTATACTCTGGGTTTAACATGGACAAAGTGCTTAAGTCCGCGGACTTGAAAAGCAATGCGCGAGCGACTATACTCTGGGTTTAACATGGACAAAGTGCATAAGTCCGCGGACTTGAAAAGCAATGCGCGAGCGACTATACTCTGGGTTTAACATGGACAAAGTGCATAAGTCCGCGGACTTGAAAAGCAATGCGCGAGCGACTATACTCTGGGTTTAACATGGACAAAGTGCATAAGTCCGCGGACTTGAAAAGCAATGCGCGAGCGACTAAACTCTTAGTACCCGAGGAATTTTTACAAGTTAAAAAGCAATGCGCGAGCGACTATACTCTGGGTTTAACATGGACAAAGTGCTTAAGTCCGCGGACTTAAAAAGCAATGCGCGAGCGACTATACTCTGGGTTTAACATGGACAAAGTGCATAAGTCCGCGGACTTGAAAAGCAATGCGCGAGCGACTAAGCTCTTAGTACCCGAGAAATTTTTACAAGTTAAAAAGCAATGCGCGAGCGACTATACTCTGGGTTTAACATGGACAAAGTGCATAAGTCCGCGGACTTGAAAAGCAATGCGCGAGCGTCTATACTCTGGGTCTAACATGGACAAAGTGCATAAGTCCGCGGACTTGAAAAGCAATGCGCGAGCGACTATACTCTGGGTTTAACATGGACAAAGTGCTTAAGTCCGCGGACTTGAAAAGCAATGCGCGAGCGACTATACTCTGGGTTTAACATGGACAAAGTGCTTAAGTCCGCGGACTTGAAAAGCAATGCGCGAGCGACTATACTCTGGGTTTAACATGGACAAAGTGCATAAGTCCGCGGACTTGAAAAGCAATGCGCGAGCGACTAAACTCTTAGTACCCGAGGAATTTTTACAAGTTAAAAAGCAATGCGCGAGCGACTATACTCTGGGTTTAACATGGACAAAGTGCTTAAGTCCGCGGACTTGAAAAGCAATGCGCGAGCGACTATACTCTGGGTTTAACATGGACAAAGTGCATAAGTCCGCGGACTTGAAAAGCAATGCGCGAGCGACTATACTCTGGGTTTAACATGGACAAAGTGCATAAGTCCGCGGACTTGAAAAGCAATGCGCGAGCGACTATACTCTGGGTTTAACATGGACAAAGTGCATAAGTCCGCGGACTTGAAAAGCAATGCGCGAGCGACTAAACTCTTAGTACCCGAGGAATTTTTACAAGTTAAAAAGCAATGCGCGAGCGACTATACTCTGGGTTTAACATGGACAAAGTGCTTAAGTCCGCGGACTTAAAAAGCAATGCGCGAGCGACTATACTCTGGGTTTAACATGGACAAAGTGCATAAGTCCGCGGACTTGAAAAGCAATGCGCGAGCGACTAAGCTCTTAGTACCCGAGGAATTTTTACAAGTTAAAAAGCAATGCGCGAGCGACTATACTCTGGGTTTAACATGGACAAAGTGCATAAGTCCGCGGACTTGAAAAGCAATGCGCGAGCGACTAAACTCTTAGTACCCGAGGAATTTTTACAAGTTAAAAAGCAATGCGCGAGCGACTATACTCTGGGTTTAACATGGACAAAGTGCATAAGTCCGCGGACTTGAAAAGCAATGCGCGAGCGACTAAACTCTTAGTACCTGAGGAATTTTTACAAGTTAAAAAGCAATGCGCGAGCGACTATACTCTGGGTTTAACATGGACAATGTGCATAAGTCCGCGGACATGAAAAGCAATGCGCGAGCGACTATACTCTGGGTTTAACATGGACAAAGTGCTTAAGTCCGCGGACTTGAAAAGCAATGCGCGAGCGACTATACTCTGGGTTTAACATGGACAAAGTGCTTAAGTCCGCGGACTTGAAAAGCAATGCGCGAGCGACTATACTCTGGGTTTAACATGGACAAAGTGCTTAAGTCCGCGGACTTGAAAAGCAATGCGCGAGCGACTATACTCTGGGTTTAACATGGACAAAGTGCTTAAGTCCGCGGACTTGAAAAGCAATGCGCGAGCGACTATACTCTGGGTTTAACATGGACAAAGTGCATAAGTCCGCGGACTTTAAAAGCAATGCGCGAGCGACTAAACTCTTAGTACCCGAGGAATTTTTACAAGTTAAAAAGCAATGCGCGAGCGACTATACTCTGGGTTTAACATGGACAAAGTGCATAAGTCCGCGGACTTGAAAAGCAATGCGCGAGCGACTATACTCTGGGTTTAACATGGACAAAGTGCATAAGTCCGCGGACTTGAAAAGCAATGCGCGAGCGACTATACTCTGGGTTTAACATGGACAAAGTGCATAAGTCCGCGGACTTGAAAAGCAATGCGCGAGCGACTAAACTCTTAGTACCCGAGGAATTTTTACAAGTTAAAAAGCAATGCGCGAGCGACTATACTCTGGGTTTAACATGGACAAAGTGCATAAGTCCGCGGACTTGAAAAGCAATGCGCGAGCGACTAAACTCTTAGTACCCGAGGAATTTTTACAAGTTAAAAAGCAATGCGCGAGCGACTATACTCTGGGTTTAACATGGACAAAGTGCATAAGTCCGCGGACTTGAAAAGCAATGCGCGAGCGACTAAACTCTTAGTACCCGAGGAATTTTTACAAGTTAAAAAGCAATGCGCGAGCGACTATACTCTGGGTTTAACATGGACAAAGTGCATAAGTCCGCGGACTTGAAAAGCAATGCGCGAGCGACTATACTCTGGGTTTAACATGGACAAAGTGCATAAGTCCGCGGACTTGAAAAGCAATGCGCGAGCGACTATACTCTGGGTTTAACATGGACAAAGTGCATAAGTCCGCGGACTTGAAAAGCAATGCGCGAGCGTCTATACTCTGGGTCTAACATGGACAAAGTGCATAAGTCCGCGGACTTGAAAAGCAATGCGCGAGCGACTATACTCTGGGTTTAACATGGACAAAGTGCTTAAGTCCGCGGACTTGAAAAGCAATGCGCGAGCGACTATACTCTGGGTTTAACATGGACAAAGTGCTTAAGTCCGCGGACTTGAAAAGCAATGCGCGAGCGACTATACTCTGGGTTTAACATGGACAAAGTGCTTAAGTCCGCGGACATGAAAAGCAATGCGCGAGCGACTATACTCTGGGTTTAACATGGACAAAGTGCTTAAGTCCGCGGACTTGAAAAGCAATGCGCGAGCGACTATACTCTGGGTTTAACATGGACAAAGTGCTTAAGTCCGCGGACTTGAAAAGCAATGCGCGAGCGACTATACTCTGGGTTTAACATGGACAAATTGCATAAGTCCGCGGACTTGAAAAGCAATGCGCGAGCGACTATACTCTGGGTTTAACATGGACAAAGTGCTTAAGTCCGCGGACTTGAAAAGCAATGCGCGAGCGACTATACTCTGGGTTTAACATGGACAAAGTGCATAAGTCCGCGGACTTTAAAAGCAATGCGCGAGCGACTAAACTCTTAGTACCCGAGGAATTTTTACAAGTTAAAAAGCAATGCGCGAGCGACTATACTCTGGGTTTAACATGGACAAAGTGCTTAAGTCCGCGGACTTGAAAAGCAATGCGCGAGCGACTATACTCTGGGTGTAACATGGACAAAGTGCTTAAGTCCGCGGACTTGAAAAGCAATGCGCGAGCGACTATACTCTGGGTTTAACATGGACAAAGTGCTGAAGTCCGCGGACTTGAAAAGCAATGCGCGAGCGACTATACTCTGGGTTTAACATGGACAAAGTGCATAAGTCCGCGGACTTTAAAAGCAATGCGCGAGCGACTAAACTCTTAGTACCCGAGGAATTTTTACAAGTTAAAAAGCAATGCGCGAGCGACTATACTCTGGGTTTAACATGGACAAAGTGCATAAGTCCGCGGACTTGAAAAGCAATGCGCGAGCGACTATACTCTGGGTTTAACATGGACAAAGTGCATAAGTCCGCGGACTTGAAAAGCAATGCGCGAGCGACTATACTCTGGGTTTAACATGGACAAAGTGCATAAGTCCGCGGACTTGAAAAGCAATGCGCGAGCGACTAAACTCTTAGTACCCGAGGAATTTTTACAAGTTAAAAAGCAATGCGCGAGCGACTATACTCTGGGTTTAACATGGACAAAGTGCATAAGTCCGCGGACTTGAAAAGCAATGCGCGAGCGACTATACTCTGGGTTTAACATGGAGAAAGTGCATAAGTCCGCGGACATGAAAAGCAATGCGCGAGCGACTATACTCTGGGTTTAACATGGACAAAGTGCATAAGTCCGCGGACTTGAAAAGCAATGCGCGAGCGTCTATACTCTGGGTCTAACATGGACAAAGTGCATAAGTCCGCGGACTTGAAAAGCAATGCGCGAGCGACTATACTCTGGGTTTAACATGGACAAAGTGCTTAAGTCCGCGGACTTGAAAAGCAATGCGCGAGCGACTATACTCTGGGTTTAACATGGACAAAGTGCTTAAGTCCGCGGACTTGAAAAGCAATGCGCGAGCGACTATACTCTGGGTTTAACATGGACAAAGTGCTTAAGTCCGCGGACATGAAAAGCAATGCGCGAGCGACTATACTCTGGGTTTAACATGGACAAAGTGCTTAAGTCCGCGGACTTGAAAAGCAATGCGCGAGCGACTAAACTCTTAGTACCCGAGGAATTTTTACAAGTTAAAAAGCAATGCGCGAGCGACTATACTCTGGGTTTAACATGGACAAAGTGCTTAAGTCCGCGGACTTAAAAAGCAATGCGCGAGCGACTATACTCTGGGTTTAACATGGACAAAGTGCATAAGTCCGCGGACTTGAAAAGCAATGCGCGAGCGACTAAGCTCTTAGTACCCGAGGAATTTTTACAAGTTAAAAAGCAATGCGCGAGCGACTATACTCTGGGTTTAACATGGACAAAGTGCATAAGTCCGCGGACTTGAAAAGCAATGCGCGAGCGACTAAACTCTTAGTACCCGAGGAATTTTTACAAGTTAAAAAGCAATGCGCGAGCGACTATACTCTGGGTTTAACATGGACAAAGTGCATAAGTCCGCGGACTTGAAAAGCAATGCGCGAGCGACTAAACTCTTAGTACCTGAGGAATTTTTCCAAGTTAAAAAGCAATGCGCGAGCGACTATACTCTGGGTTTAACATGGACAATGTGCATAAGTCCGCGGACATGAAAAGCAATGCGCGAGCGACTATACTCTGGGTTTAACATGGACAAAGTGCTTAAGTCCGCGGACTTGAAAAGCAATGCGCGAGCGACTATACTCTGGGTTTAACATGGACAAAGTGCTTAAGTCCGCGGACTTGAAAAGCAATGCGCGAGCGACTATACTCTGGGTTTAACATGGACAAAGTGCATAAGTCCGCGGACTTTAAAAGCAATGCGCGAGCGACTAAACTCTTAGTACCCGAGGAATTTTTACAAGTTAAAAAGCAATGCGCGAGCGACTATACTCTGGGTTTAACATGGACAAAGTGCATAAGTCCGCGGACTTGAAAAGCAATGCGCGAGCGACTATACTCTGGGTTTAACATGGACAAAGTGCATAAGTCCGCGGACTTGAAAAGCAATGCGCGAGCGACTATACTCTGGGTTTAACATGGACAAAGTGCATAAGTCCGCGGACTTGAAAAGCAATGCGCGAGCGACTAAACTCTTAGTACCCGAGGAATTTTTACAAGTTAAAAAGCAATGCGCGAGCGACTATACTCTGGGTTTAACATGGACAAAGTGCATAAGTCCGCGGACTTGAAAAGCAATGCGCGAGCGACTAAACTCTTAGTACCCGAGGAATTTTTACAAGTTAAAAAGCAATGCGCGAGCGACTATACTCTGGGTTTAACATGGACAAAGTGCATAAGTCCGCGGACTTGAAAAGCAATGCGCGAGCGACTAAACTCTCAGTACCCGAGGAATTTTTACAAGTTAAAAAGCAATGCGCGAGCGACTATACTCTGGGTTTAACATGGACAAAGTGCATAAGTCCGCGGACTTGAAAAGCAATGCGCGAGCGACTATACTCTGGGTTTAACATGGACAAAGTGCATAAGTCCGCGGACTTGAAAAGCAATGCGCGAGCGACTATACTCTGGGTTTAACATGGACAAAGTGCATAAGTCCGCGGACTTGAAAAGCAATGCGCGAGCGTCTATACTCTGGGTCTAACATGGACAAAGTGCATAAGTCCGCGGACTTGAAAAGCAATGCGCGAGCGACTATACTCTGGGTTTAACATGGACAAAGTGCTTAAGTCCGCGGACTTGAAAAGCAATGCGCGAGCGACTATACTCTGGGTTTAACATGGACAAAGTGCTTAAGTCCGCGGACTTGAAAAGCAATGCGCGAGCGACTATACTCTGGGTTAACATGGACAAAGTGCTTAAGTCCGCGGACATGAAAAGCAATGCGCGAGCGACTATACTCTGGGTTTAACATGGACAAAGTGCTTAAGTCCGCGGACTTGAAAAGCAATGCGCGAGCGACTATACTCTGGGTTTAACATGGACAAAGTGCTTAAGTCCGCGGACTTGAAAAGCAATGCGCGAGCGACTATACTCTGGGTTTAACATCGGACAAATTGCATAAGTCCGCGGACTTGAAAAGCAATGCGCGAGCGACTATACTCTGGGTTTAACATGGACAAAGTGCTTAAGTCCGCGGACTTGAAAAGCAATGCGCGAGCGACTATACTCTGGGTTTAACATGGACAAAGTGCATAAGTCCGCGGACTTTAAAAGCAATGCGCGAGCGACTAAACTCTTAGTACCCGAGGAATTTTTACAAGTTAAAAAGCAATGCGCGAGCGATATACTCTGGGTTTAACATGGACAAAGTGCTTAAGTCCGCGGACTTGAAAAGCAATGCGCGAGCGACTATACTCTGGGTGTAACATGGACAAAGTGCTTAAGTCCGCGGACTTGAAAAGCAATGCGCGAGCGACTATACTCTGGGTTTAACATGGACAAAGTGCTTAAGTCCGCGGACTTGAAAAGCAATGCGCGAGCGACTATACTCTGGGTTTAACATGGACAAAGTGCATAAGTCCGCGGACTTTAAAAGCAATGCGCGAGCGACTAAACTCTTAGTACCCGAGGAATTTTTACAAGTTAAAAAGCAATGCGCGAGCGACTATACTCTGGGTTTAACATGGACAAAGTGCATAAGTCCGCGGACTTGAAAAAGCAATGCGCGAGCGACTATACTCTGGGTTTAACATGGACAAAGTGCATAAGTCCGCGGACTTGAAAAGCAATGCGCGAGCGACTATACTCTGGGTTTAACATGGACAAAGTGCATAAGTCCGCGGACTTGAAAAGCAATGCGCGAGCGACTAAACTCTTAGTACCCGAGGAATTTTTACAAGTTAAAAAGCAATGCGCGAGCGACTATACTCTGGGTTTAACATGGACAAAGTGCATAAGTCCGCGGACTTGAAAAGCAATGCGCGAGCGACTATACTCTGGGTTTAACATGGAGAAAGTGCATAAGTCCGCGGACATGAAAAGCAATGCGCGAGCGACTATACTCTGGGTTTAACATGGACAAAGTGCATAAGTCCGCGGACTTGAAAAGCAATGCGCGAGCGTCTATACTCTGGGTCTAACATGGACAAAGTGCATAAGTCCGCGGACTTGAAAAGCAATGCGCGAGCGACTATACTCTGGGTTTAACATGGACAAAGTGCTTAAGTCCGCGGACTTGAAAAGCAATGCGCGAGCGACTATACTCTGGGTTTAACATGGACAAAGTGCTTAAGTCCGCGGACTTGAAAAGCAATGCGCGAGCGACTATACTCTGGGTTTAACATGGACAAAGTGCTTAAGTCCGCGGACATGAAAAGCATGCGCGAGCGACTATACTCTGGGTTTAACATGGACAAAGTGCTTAAGTCCGCGGACTTGAAAAGCAATGCGCGAGCGACTAAACTCTTAGTACCCGAGGAATTTTTACAAGTTAAAAAGCAATGCGCGAGCGACTATACTCTGGGTTTAACATGGACAATGTGCATAAGTCCGCGGACATGAAAAGCAATGCGCGAGCGACTATACTCTGGGTTTAACATGGACAAAGTGCTTAAGTCCGCGGACTTGAAAAGCAATGCGCGAGCGACTATACTCTGGGTTTAACATGGACAAAGTGCTTGAGTCCGCGGACTTGAAAAGCAATGCGCGAGCGACTATACTCTGGGTTTAACATGGACAAAGTGCATAAGTCCGCGGACTTGAAAAGCAATGCGCGAGCGACTAAACTCTTAGTACCCGAGGAATTTTTACAAGTTAAAAAAGCAATGCGCGAGCGACTATACTCTGGGTTTAACATGGACAAAGTGCATAAGTCCGCGGACTTGAAAAGCAATGCGCGAGCGACTATACTCTGGGTTAACATGGACAAAGTGCATAAGTCCGCGGACTTGAAAAGCAATGCGCGAGCGACTATACTCTGGGTTTAACATGGACAAAGTGCATAAGTCCCGCGGACTTGAAAAGCAATGCGCGAGCGACTAAACTCTTAGTACCCGAGGAATTTTTACAAGTTAAAAAGCAATGCGCGAGCGACTATACTCTGGGTTTAACATGGACAAAGTGCATAAGTCCGCGGACTTGAAAAGCAATGCGCGAGCGACTATACTCTGGGTTTAACATGGACAAAGTGCATAAGTCCGCGGACATGAAAAGCAATGCGCGAGCGACTATACTCTGGGTTTAACATGGACAAAGTGCATAAGTCCGCGGACTTTAAAAGCAATGCGCGAGCGACTAAACTCTTAGTACCCGAGGAATTTTTACAAGTTAAAAAGCAATGCGCGAGCGACTATACTCTGGGTTTAACATGGACAAAGTGCATAAGTCCGCGGACTTGAAAAGCAATGCGCGAGCGACTAAACTCTTAGTACCCGAGGAATTTTTACAAGTTAAAAAGCAATGCGCGAGCGACTATACTCTGGGTTTAACATGGACAAAGTGCATAAGTCCGCGGACTTGAAAAGCAATGCGCGAGCGACTAAACTCTTAGTACCCGAGGAATTTTTACAAGTTAAAAAGCAATGCGCGAGCGACTATACTCTGGGTTTAACATGGACAAAGTGCATAAGTCCGCGGACTTGAAAAGCAATGCGCGAGCGACTATACTCTGGGTTTAACATGGACAAAGTGCATAAGTCCGCGGACTTGAAAAGCAATGCGCGAGCGACTATACTCTGGGTTTAACATGGACAAAGTGCATAAGTCCGCGGACTTGAAAAGCAATGCGCGAGCGTCTATACTCTGGGTCTAACATGGACAAAGTGCATAAGTCCGCGGACTTGAAAAGCAATGCGCGAGCGACTATACTCTGGGTTTAACATGGACAAAGTGCTTAAGTCCGCGGACTTGAAAAGCAATGCGCGAGCGACTATACTCTGGGTTTAACATGGACAAAGTGCTTAAGTCCGCGGACTTGAAAAGCAATGCGCGAGCGACTATACTCTGGGTTTAACATGGACAAAGTGCTTAAGTCCGCGGACATGAAAAGCAATGCGCGAGCGACTATACTCTGGGTTTAACATGGACAAAGTGCTTAAGTCCGCGGACTTGAAAAGCAATGCGCGAGCGACTATACTCTGGGTTTAACATGGACAAAGTGCTAAGTCCGCGGACTTGAAAAGCAATGCGCGAGCGACTATACTCTGGGTTTAACATGGACAAAGTGCATAAGTCCGCGGACTTGAAAAGCAATGCGCGAGCGACTAAACTCTTAGTACCCGAGGAATTTTTACAAGTTAAAAAGCAATGCGCGAGCGACTATACTCTGGGTTTAACATGGACAATGTGCATAAGTCCGCGGACATGAAAAGCAATGCGCGAGCGACTATACTCTGGGTTTAACATGGACAAAGTGCTTAAGTCCGCGGACTTGAAAAGCAATGCGCGAGCGACTATACTCTGGGTTTAACATGGACAAAGTGCTTAAGTCCGCGGACTTGAAAAGCAATGCGCGAGCGACTATACTCTGGGTTTAACATGGACAAAGTGCATAAGTCCGCGGACTTGAAAAGCAATGCGCGAGCGACTAAACTCTTAGTACCCGAGGAATTTTTACAAGTTAAAAAGCAATGCGCGAGCGACTATACTCTGGGTTTAACATGGACAAAGTGCATAAGTCCGCGGACTTGAAAAGCAATGCGCGAGCGACTATACTCTGGGTTTAACATGGACAAAGTGCATAAGTCCGCGGACTTGAAAAGCAATGCGCGAGCGACTATACTCTGGGTTTAACATGGACAAAGTGCATAAGTCCGCGGACTTGAAAAGCAATGCGCGAGCGACTAAACTCTTAGTACCCGAGGAATTTTTACAAGTTAAAAAGCAATGCGCGAGCGACTATACTCTGGGTTTAACATGGACAAAGTGCATAAGTCCGCGGACTTGAAAAGCAATGCGCGAGCGACTATACTCTGGGTTTAACATGGACAAAGTGCATAAGTCCGCGGACATGAAAAGCAATGCGCGAGCGACTATACTCTGGGTTCAACATGGACAAAGTGCATAAGTCCGCGGACTTTAAAAGCAATGCGCGAGCGACTAAACTCTTAGTACCCGAGGAATTTTTACAAGTTAAAAAGCAATGCGCGAGCGACTATACTCTGGGTTTAACATGGACAAAGTGCATAAGTCCGCGGACTTGAAAAGCAATGCGCGAGCGACTAAACTCTTAGTACCCGAGGAATTTTTACAAGTTAAAAAGCAATGCGCGAGCGACTATACTCTGGGTTTAACATGGACAAAGTGCATAAGTCCGCGGACTTGAAAAGCAATGCGCGAGCGACTATACTCTGGGTTTAACATGGACAAAGTGCTTAAGTCCGCGGACTTGAAAAGCAATGCGCGAGCGACTATACTCTGGGTTTAACATGGACAAAGTGCATAAGTCCGCGGACTTGAAAAGCAATGCGCGAGCGTCTATACTCTGGGTCTAACATGGACAAAGTGCATAAGTCCGCGGACTTGAAAAGCAATGCGCGAGCGACTATACTCTGGGTTTAACATGGACAAAGTGCTTAAGTCCGCGGACTTGAAAAGCAATGCGCGAGCGACTATACTCTGGGTTTAACATGGACAAAGTGCTTAAGTCCGCGGACTTGAAAAGCAATGCGCGAGCGACTATACTCTGGGTTTAACATGGACAAAGTGCATAAGTCCGCGGACTTTAAAAGCAATGCGCGAGCGACTAAACTCTTAGTACCCGAGGAATTTTTACAAGTTAAAAAGCAATGCGCGAGCGACTATACTCTGGGTTTAACATGGACAAAGTGCATAAGTCCGCGGACTTGAAAAGCAATGCGCGAGCGACTATACTCTGGGTTTAACATGGACAAAGTGCATAAGTCCGCGGACTTGAAAAGCAATGCGCGAGCGACTATACTCTGGGTTTAACATGGACAAAGTGCATAAGTCCGCGGACTTGAAAAGCAATGCGCGAGCGACTATACTCTGGGTTTAACATGGACAAAGTGCATAAGTCCGCGGACTTGAAAAGCAATGCGCGAGCGACTAAACTCTTAGTACCCGAGGAATTTTTACAAGTTAAAAAGCAATGCGCGAGCGACTATACTCTGGGTTTAACATGGACAAAGTGCTTAAGTCCGCGGACTTAAAAAGCAATGCGCGAGCGACTATACTCTGGGTTTAACATGGACAAAGTGCATAAGTCCGCGGACTTGAAAAGCAATGCGCGAGCGACTAAGCTCTTAGTACCCGAGGAATTTTTACAAGTTAAAAAGCAATGCGCGAGCGACTATACTCTGGGTTTAACATGGACAAAGTGCATAAGTCCGCGGACTTGAAAAGCAATGCGCGAGCGACTAAACTCTTAGTACCCGAGGAATTTTTACAAGTTAAAAAGCAATGCGCGAGCGACTATACTCTGGGTTTAACATGGACAAAGTGCATAAGTCCGCGGACTTGAAAAGCAATGCGCGAGCGACTATACTCTGGGTTTAACATGGACAAAGTGCTTAAGTCCGCGGACTTGAAAAGCAATGCGCGAGCGACTATACTCTGGGTTTAACATGGACAAAGTGCATAAGTCCGCGGACTTGAAAAGCAATGCGCGAGCGTCTATACTCTGGGTCTAACATGGACAAAGTGCATAAGTCCGCGGACTTGAAAAGCAATGCGCGAGCGACTATACTCTGGGTTTAACATGGACAAAGTGCTTAAGTCCGCGGACTTGAAAAGCAATGCGCGAGCGACTATACTCTGGGTTTAACATGGACAAAGTGCTTAAGTCCGCGGACTTGAAAAGCAATGCGCGAGCGACTATACTCTGGGTTTAACATGGACAAAGTGCATAAGTCCGCGGACTTTAAAAGCAATGCGCGAGCGACTAAACTCTTAGTACCCGAGGAATTTTTACAAGTTAAAAAGCAATGCGCGAGCGACTATACTCTGGGTTTAACATGGACAAAGTGCATAAGTCCGCGGACTTGAAAAGCAATGCGCGAGCGACTATACTCTGGGTTTAACATGGACAAAGTGCATAAGTCCGCGGACTTGAAAAGCAATGCGCGAGCGACTATACTCTGGGTTTAACATGGACAAAGTGCATAAGTCCGCGGACTTGAAAAGCAATGCGCGAGCGACTATACTCTGGGTTTAACATGGACAAAGTGCATAAGTCCGCGGACTTGAAAAGCAATGCGCGAGCGACTAAACTCTTAGTACCCGAGGAATTTTTACAAGTTAAAAAGCAATGCGCGAGCGACTATACTCTGGGTTTAACATGGACAAAGTGCTTAAGTCCGCGGACTTAAAAAGCAATGCGCGAGCGACTATACTCTGGGTTTAACATGGACAAAGTGCATAAGTCCGCGGACTTGAAAAGCAATGCGCGAGCGACTAAGCTCTTAGTACCCGAGGAATTTTTACAAGTTAAAAAGCAATGCGCGAGCGACTATACTCTGGGTTTAACATGGACAAAGTGCATAAGTCCGCGGACTTGAAAAGCAATGCGCGAGCGACTAAACTCTTAGTACCCGAGGAATTTTTACAAGTTAAAAAGCAATGCGCGAGCGACTATACTCTGGGTTTAACATGGACAAAGTGCATAAGTCCGCGGACTTGAAAAGCAATGCGCGAGCGACTATACTCTGGGTTTAACATGGACAAAGTGCATAAGTCCGCGGACATGAAAAGCAATGCGCGAGCGACTATACTCTGGGTTTAACATGGACAAAGTGCATAAGTCCGCGGACTTTAAAAGCAATGCGCGAGCGACTAAACTCTTAGTACCCGAGGAATTTTTACAAGTTAAAAAGCAATGCGCGAGCGACTATACTCTGGGTTTAACATGGACAAAGTGCATAAGTCCGCGGACTTGAAAAGCAATGCGCGAGCGACTAAACTCTTAGTACCCGAGGAATTTTTACAAGTTAAAAAGCAATGCGCGAGCGACTATACTCTGGGTTTAACATGGACAAAGTGCATAAGTCCGCGGACTTGAAAAGCAATGCGCGAGCGACTATACTCTGGGTTTAACATGGACAAAGTGCATAAGTCCGCGGACATGAAAAGCAATGCGCGAGCGACTATACTCTGGGTTTAACATGGACAAAGTGCATAAGTCCGCGGACTTTAAAAGCAATGCGCGAGCGACTAAACTCTTAGTACCCGAGGAATTTTTACAAGTTAAAAAGCAATGCGCGAGCGACTATACTCTGGGTTTAACATGGACAAAGTGCATAAGTCCGCGGACTTGAAAAGCAATGCGCGAGCGACTAAACTCTTAGTACCCGAGGAATTTTTACAAGTTAAAAAGCAATGCGCGAGCGACTATACTCTGGGTTTAACATGGACAAAGTGCATAAGTCCGCGGACTTGAAAAGCAATGCGCGAGCGACTAAACTCTTAGTACCCGAGGAATTTTTACAAGTTAAAAAGCAATGCGCGAGCGACTATACTCTGGGTTTAACATGGACAAAGTGCATAAGTCCGCGGACTTGAAAAGCAATGCGCGAGCGACTATACTCTGGGTTTAACATGGACAAAGTGCATAAGTCCGCGGACTTGAAAAGCAATGCGCGAGCGACTATACTCTGGGTTTAACATGGACAAAGTGCATAAGTCCGCGGACTTGAAAAGCAATGCGCGAGCGTCTATACTCTGGGTCTAACATGGACAAAGTGCATAAGTCCGCGGACTTGAAAAGCAATGCGCGAGCGACTATACTCTGGGTTTAACATGGACAAAGTGCTTAAGTCCGCGGACTTGAAAAGCAATGCGCGAGCGACTATACTCTGGGTTTAACATGGACAAAGTGCTTAAGTCCGCGGACTTGAAAAGCAATGCGCGAGCGACTATACTCTGGGTTTAACATGGACAAAGTGCTTAAGTCCGCGGACATGAAAAGCAATGCGCGAGCGACTATACTCTGGGTTTAACATGGACAAAGTGCTTAAGTCCGCGGACTTGAAAAGCAATGCGCGAGCGACTATACTCTGGGTTTAACATGGACAAAGTGCTTAAGTCCGCGGACTTGAAAAGCAATGCGCGAGCGACTATACTCTGGGTTTAACATGGACAAAGTGCATAAGTCCGCGGACTTGAAAAGCAATGCGCGAGCGACTATACTCTGGGTTTAACATGGACAAAGTGCATAAGTCCGCGGACTTGAAAAGCAATGCGCGAGCGACTATACTCTGGGTTTAACATGGACAAAGTGCATAAGTCCGCGGACTTGAAAAGCAATGCGCGAGCGACTAAACTCTTAGTACCCGAGGAATTTTTACAAGTTAAAAAGCAATGAGCGAGCGACTATACTCTGGGTTTAACATGGACAAAGTGCATAAGTCCGCGGACTTGAAAAGCAATGCGCGAGCGACTATACTCTGGGTTTAACATGGACAAAGTGCATAAGTCCGCGGACATGAAAAGCAATGCGCGAGCGACTATACTCTGGGTTTAACATGGACAAAGTGCATAAGTCCGCGGACTTTAAAAGCAATGCGCGAGCGACTAAACTCTTAGTACCCGAGGAATTTTTACAAGTTAAAAAGCAATGCGCGAGCGACTATACTCTGGGTTTAACATGGACAAAGTGCTTAAGTCCGCGGACTTGAAAAGCAATGCGCGAGCGACTATACTCTGGGTTTAACATGGACAAAGTGCATAAGTCCGCGGACTTTAAAAGCAATGCGCGAGCGACTAAACTCTTAGTACCCGAGGAATTTTTACAAGTTAAAAAGCAATGCGCGAGCGACTATACTCTGGGTTTAACATGGACAAAGTGCTTAAGTCCGCGGACTTGAAAAGCAATGCGCGAGCGACTATACTCTGGGTTTAACATGGACAAAGTGCATAAGTCCGCGGACTTGAAAAGCAATGCGCGAGCGACTATACTCTGGGTTTAAGATGGACAAAGTGCATAAGTCCGCGGACTTGAAAAGCAATGCGCGAGCGACTATACTCTGGGTTTAACATGGACAAAGTGCATAAGTCCGCGGACTTGAAAAGCAATGCGCGAGCGACTAAACTCTTAGTACCCGAGGAATTTTTACAAGTTAAAAAGCAATGCGCGAGCGACTATACTCTGGGTTTAACATGGACAAAGTGCTTAAGTCCGCGGACTTAAAAAGCAATGCGCGAGCGACTATACTCTGGGTTTAACATGGACAAAGTGCATAAGTCCGCGGACTTGAAAAGCAATGCGCGAGCGACTAAGCTCTTAGTACCCGAGAAATTTTTACAAGTTAAAAAGCAATGCGCGAGCGACTATACTCTGGGTTTAACATGGACAAAGTGCATAAGTCCGCGGACTTGAAAAGCAATGCGCGAGCGACTAAACTCTTAGTACCCGAGGAATTTTTACAAGTTAAAAAGCAATGCGCGAGCGACTATACTCTGGGTTTAACATGGACAAAGTGCATAAGTCCGCGGACTTGAAAAGCAATGCGCGAGCGACTAAACTCTTAGTACCCGAGGAATTTTTACAAGTTAAAAAGCAATGCGCGAGCGACTATACTCTGGGTTTAACATGGACAATGTGCATAAGTCCGCGGACATGAAAAGCAATGCGCGAGCGACTATACTCTGGGTTTAACATGGACAAAGTGCTTAAGTCCGCGGACTTGAAAAGCAATGCGCGAGCGACTATACTCTGGGTTTAACATGGACAAAGTGCATAAGTCCGCGGACTTGAAAAGCAATGCGCGAGCGACTAAACTCTTAGTACCCGAGGAATTTTTACAAGTTAAAAAGCAATGCGCGAGCGACTATACTCTGGGTTTAACATGGACAATGTGCATAAGTCCGCGGACATGAAAAGCAATGCGCGAGCGACTATACTCTGGGTTTAACATGGACAAAGTGCTTAAGTCCGCGGACTTGAAAAGCAATGCGCGAGCGACTATACTCTGGGTTTAACATGGACAAAGTGCTTAAGTCCGCGGACTTGAAAAGCAATGCGCGAGCGACTATACTCTGGGTTTAACATGGACAAAGTGCATAAGTCCGCGGACTTGAAAAGCAATGCGCGAGCGACTAAACTCTTAGTACCCGAGGAATTTTTACAAGTTAAAAAGCAATGCGCGAGCGACTATACTCTGGGTTTAACATGGACAAAGTGCATAAGTCCGCGGACTTGAAAAGCAATGCGCGAGCGACTATACTCTGGGTTTAACATGGACAAAGTGCATAAGTCCGCGGACTTGAAAAGCAATGCGCGAGCGACTATACTCTGGGTTTAACATGGACAAAGTGCATAAGTCCGCGGACTTGAAAAGCAATGCGCGAGCGACTATACTCTGGGTTTAACATGGACAAAGTGCATAAGTCCGCGGACATGAAAAGCAATGCGCGAGCGACTATACTCTGGGTTTAACATGGACAAAGTGCATAAGTCCGCGGACTTTAAAAGCAATGCGCGAGCGACTAAACTCTTAGTACCCGAGGAATTTTTACAAGTTAAAAAGCAATGCGCGAGCGACTATACTCTGGGTTTAACATGGACAAAGTGCATAAGTCCGCGGACTTGAAAAGCAATGCGCGAGCGACTAAACTCTTAGTACCCGAGGAATTTTTACAAGTTAAAAAGCAATGCGCGAGCGACTATACTCTGGGTTTAACATGGACAAAGTGCATAAGTCCGCGGACTTGAAAAGCAATGCGCGAGCGACTATACTCTGGGTTTAACATGGACAAAGTGCATAAGTCCGCGGACATGAAAAGCAATGCGCGAGCGACTATACTCTGGGTTTAACATGGACAAAGTGCATAAGTCCGCGGACTTTAAAAGCAATGCGCGAGCGACTAAACTCTTAGTACCCGAGGAATTTTTACAAGTTAAAAAGCAATGCGCGAGCGACTATACTCTGGGTTTAACATGGACAAAGTGCATAAGTCCGCGGACTTGAAAAGCAATGCGCGAGCGACTAAACTCTTAGTACCCGAGGAATTTTTACAAGTTAAAAAGCAATGCGCGAGCGACTATACTCTGGGTTTAACATGGACAAAGTGCATAAGTCCGCGGACTTGAAAAGCAATGCGCGAGCGACTAAACTCTTAGTACCCGAGGAATTTTTACAAGTTAAAAAGCAATGCGCGAGCGACTATACTCTGGGTTTAACATGGACAAAGTGCATAAGTCCGCGGACTTGAAAAGCAATGCGCGAGCGACTATACTCTGGGTTTAACATGGACAAAGTGCATAAGTCCGCGGACTTGAAAAGCAATGCGCGAGCGACTATACTCTGGGTTTAACATGGACAAAGTGCATAAGTCCGCGGACTTGAAAAGCAATGCGCGAGCGTCTATACTCTGGGTCTAACATGGACAAAGTGCATAAGTCCGCGGACTTGAAAAGCAATGCGCGAGCGACTATACTCTGGGTTTAACATGGACAAAGTGCTTAAGTCCGCGGACTTGAAAAGCAATGCGCGAGCGACTATACTCTGGGTTTAACATGGACAAAGTGCTTAAGTCCGCGGACTTGAAAAGCAATGCGCGAGCGACTATACTCTGGGTTTAACATGGACAAAGTGCTTAAGTCCGCGGACATGAAAAGCAATGCGCGAGCGACTATACTCTGGGTTTAACATGGACAAAGTGCTTAAGTCCGCGGACTTGAAAAGCAATGCGCGAGCGACTATACTCTGGGTTTAACATGGACAAAGTGCTTAAGTCCGCGGACTTGAAAAGCAATGCGCGAGCGACTATACTCTGGGTTTAACATGGACAAAGTGCATAAGTCCGCGGACTTGAAAAGCAATGCGCGAGCGACTATACTCTGGGTTTAACATGGACAAAGTGCATAAGTCCGCGGACTTGAAAAGCAATGCGCGAGCGACTATACTCTGGGTTTAACATGGACAAAGTGCATAAGTCCGCGGACTTGAAAAGCAATGCGCGAGCGACTAAACTCTTAGTACCCGAGGAATTTTTACAAGTTAAAAAGCAATGAGCGAGCGACTATACTCTGGGTTTAACATGGACAAAGTGCATAAGTCCGCGGACTTGAAAAGCAATGCGCGAGCGACTATACTCTGGGTTTAACATGGACAAAGTGCATAAGTCCGCGGACATGAAAAGCAATGCGCGAGCGACTATACTCTGGGTTTAACATGGACAAAGTGCATAAGTCCGCGGACTTTAAAAGCAATGCGCGAGCGACTAAACTCTTAGTACCCGAGGAATTTTTACAAGTTAAAAAGCAATGCGCGAGCGACTATACTCTGGGTTTAACATGGACAAAGTGCTTAAGTCCGCGGACTTGAAAAGCAATGCGCGAGCGACTATACTCTGGGTTTAACATGGACAAAGTGCATAAGTCCGCGGACTTTAAAAGCAATGCGCGAGCGACTAAACTCTTAGTACCCGAGGAATTTTTACAAGATAAAAAGCAATGCGCGAGCGACTATACTCTGGGTTTAACATGGACAAAGTGCTTAAGTCCGCGGACTTGAAAAGCAATGCGCGAGCGACTATACTCTGGGTTTAACATGGACAAAGTGCATAAGTCCGCGGACTTGAAAAGCAATGCGCGAGCGACTATACTCTGGGTTTAAGATGGACAAAGTGCATAAGTCCGCGGACTTGAAAAGCAATGCGCGAGCGACTATACTCTGGGTTTAACATGGACAAAGTGCATAAGTCCGCGGACTTGAAAAGCAATGCGCGAGCGACTAAACTCTTAGTACCCGAGGAATTTTTACAAGTTAAAAAGCAATGCGCGAGCGACTATACTCTGGGTTTAACATGGACAAAGTGCTTAAGTCCGCGGACTTAAAAAGCAATGCGCGAGCGACTATACTCTGGGTTTAACATGGACAAAGTGCATAAGTCCGCGGACTTGAAAAGCAATGCGCGAGCGACTAAGCTCTTAGTACCCGAGAAATTTTTACAAGTTAAAAAGCAATGCGCGAGCGACTATACTCTGGGTTTAACATGGACAAAGTGCATAAGTCCGCGGACTTGAAAAGCAATGCGCGAGCGACTAAACTCTTAGTACCCGAGGAATTTTTACAAGTTAAAAAGCAATGCGCGAGCGACTATACTCTGGGTTTAACATGGACAAAGTGCATAAGTCCGCGGACTTGAAAAGCAATGCGCGAGCGACTAAACTCTTAGTACCCGAGGAATTTTTACAAGTTAAAAAGCAATGCGCGAGCGACTATACTCTGGGTTTAACATGGACAATGTGCATAAGTCCGCGGACATGAAAAGCAATGCGCGAGCGACTATACTCTGGGTTTAACATGGACAAAGTGCTTAAGTCCGCGGACTTGAAAAGCAATGCGCGAGCGACTATACTCTGGGTTTAACATGGACAAAGTGCTTAAGTCCGCGGACTTGAAAAGCAATGCGCGAGCGACTATACTCTGGGTTTAACATGGACAAAGTGCTTAAGTCCGCGGACTTGAAAAGCAATGCGCGAGCGACTATACTCTGGGTTTAACATGGACAAAGTGCTTAAGTCCGCGGACTTGAAAAGCAATGCGCGAGCGACTATACTCTGGGTTTAACATGGACAAAGTGCATAAGTCCGCGGACTTTAAAAGCAATGCGCGAGCGACTAAACTCTTAGTACCCGAGGAATTTTTACAAGTTAAAAAGCAATGCGCGAGCGACTATACTCTGGGTTTAACATGGACAAAGTGCATAAGTCCGCGGACTTGAAAAGCAATGCGCGAGCGACTATACTCTGGGTTTAACATGGACAAAGTGCATAAGTCCGCGGACTTGAAAAGCAATGCGCGAGCGACTATACTCTGGGTTTAACATGGACAAAGTGCATAAGTCCGCGGACTTGAAAAGCAATGCGCGAGCGTCTATACTCTGGGTCTAACATGGACAAAGTGCATAAGTCCGCGGACTTGAAAAGCAATGCGCGAGCGACTATACTCTGGGTTTAACATGGACAAAGTGCTTAAGTCCGCGGACTTGAAAAGCAATGCGCGAGCGACTATACTCTGGGTTTAACATGGACAAAGTGCTTAAGTCCGCGGACTTGAAAAGCAATGCGCGAGCGACTATACTCTGGGTTTAACATGGACAAAGTGCTTAAGTCCGCGGACATGAAAAGCAATGCGCGAGCGACTATACTCTGGGTTTAACATGGACAAAGTGCTTAAGTCCGCGGACTTGAAAAGCAATGCGCGAGCGACTATACTCTGGGTTTAACATGGACAAAGTGCTTAAGTCCGCGGACTTGAAAAGCAATGCGCGAGCGACTATACTCTGGGTTTAACATGGACAAAGTGCATAAGTCCGCGGACTTGAAAAGCAATGCGCGAGCGACTAAACTCTTAGTACCCGAGGAATTTTTACAAGTTAAAAAGCAATGCGCGAGCGACTATACTCTGGGTTTAACATGGACAATGTGCATAAGTCCGCGGACATGAAAAGCAATGCGCGAGCGACTATACTCTGGGTTTAACATGGACAAAGTGCTTAAGTCCGCGGACTTGAAAAGCAATGCGCGAGCGACTATACTCTGGGTTTAACATGGACAAAGTGCTTAAGTCCGCGGACTTGAAAAGCAATGCGCGAGCGACTATACTCTGGGTTTAACATGGACAAAGTGCATAAGTCCGCGGACTTGAAAAGCAATGCGCGAGCGACTAAACTCTTAGTACCCGAGGAATTTTTACAAGTTAAAAAGCAATGCGCGAGCGACTATACTCTGGGTTTAACATGGACAAAGTGCATAAGTCCGCGGACTTGAAAAGCAATGCGCGAGCGACTATACTCTGGGTTTAACATGGACAAAGTGCATAAGTCCGCGGACTTGAAAAGCAATGCGCGAGCGACTATACTCTGGGTTTAACATGGACAAAGTGCATAAGTCCGCGGACTTGAAAAGCAATGCGCGAGCGACTAAACTCTTAGTACCCGAGGAATTTTTACAAGTTAAAAAGCAATGCGCGAGCGACTATACTCTGGGTTTAACATGGACAAAGTGCATAAGTCCGCGGACTTGAAAAGCAATGCGCGAGCGACTATACTCTGGGTTTAACATGGACAAAGTGCATAAGTCCGCGGACATGAAAAGCAATGCGCGAGCGACTATACTCTGGGTTTAACATGGACAAAGTGCATAAGTCCGCGGACTTTAAAAGCAATGCGCGAGCGACTAAACTCTTAGTACCCGAGGAATTTTTACAAGTTAAAAAGCAATGCGCGAGCGACTATACTCTGGGTTTAACATGGACAAAGTGCATAAGTCCGCGGACTTGAAAAGCAATGCGCGAGCGACTAAACTCTTAGTACCCGAGGAATTTTTACAAGTTAAAAAGCAATGCGCGAGCGACTATACTCTGGGTTTAACATGGACAAAGTGCATAAGTCCGCGGACTTGAAAAGCAATGCGCGAGCGACTATACTCTGGGTTTAACATGGACAAAGTGCTTAAGTCCGCGGACTTGAAAAGCAATGCGCGAGCGACTATACTCTGGGTTTAACATGGACAAAGTGCATAAGTCCGCGGACTTGAAAAGCAATGCGCGAGCGTCTATACTCTGGGTCTAACATGGACAAAGTGCATAAGTCCGCGGACTTGAAAAGCAATGCGCGAGCGACTATACTCTGGGTTTAACATGGACAAAGTGCTTAAGTCCGCGGACTTGAAAAGCAATGCGCGAGCGACTATACTCTGGGTTTAACATGGACAAAGTGCTTAAGTCCGCGGACTTGAAAAGCAATGCGCGAGCGACTATACTCTGGGTTTAACATGGACAAAGTGCATAAGTCCGCGGACTTGAAAAGCAATGCGCGAGCGTCTATACTCTGGGTCTAACATGGACAAAGTGCATAAGTCCGCGGACTTGAAAAGCAATGCGCGAGCGACTATACTCTGGGTTTAACATGGACAAAGTGCATAAGTCCGCGGACTTGAAAAGCAATGCGCGAGCGACTATACTCTGGGTTTAACATGGACAAAGTGCATAAGTCCGCGGACTTGAAAAGCAATGCGCGAGCGACTATACTCTGGGTTTAACATGGACAAAGTGCATAAGTCCGCGGACTTGAAAAGCAATGCGCGAGCGACTAAACTCTTAGTACCCGAGGAATTTTTACAAGTTAAAAAGCAATGCGCGAGCGACTATACTCTGGGTTTAACATGGACAAAGTGCTTAAGTCCGCGGACTTAAAAAGCAATGCGCGAGCGACTATACTCTGGGTTTAACATGGACAAAGTGCATAAGTCCGCGGACTTGAAAAGCAATGCGCGAGCGACTAAGCTCTTAGTACCCGAGGAATTTTTACAAGTTAAAAAGCAATGCGCGAGCGACTATACTCTGGGTTTAACATGGACAAAGTGCATATGTCCGCGGACTTGAAAAGCAATGCGCGAGCGACTAAACTCTTAGTACCCGAGGAATTTTTACAAGTTAAAAAGCAATGCGCGAGCGACTATACTCTGGGTTTAACATGGACAAAGTGCATAAGTCCGCGGACTTGAAAAGCAATGCGCGAGCGACTAAACTCTTAGTACCCGAGGAATTTTTACAAGTTAAAAAGCAATGCGCGAGCGACTATACTCTGGGTTTAACATGGACAAAGTGCATAAGTCCGCGGACTTGAAAAGCAATGCGCGAGCGACTATACTCTGGGTTTAACATGGACAAAGTGCATAAGTCCGCGGACATGAAAAGCAATGCGCGAGCGACTATACTCTGGGTTTAACATGGACAAAGTGCATAAGTCCGCGGACTTTAAAAGCAATGCGCGAGCGACTAAACTCTTAGTACCCGAGGAATTTTTACAAGTTAAAAAGCAATGCGCGAGCGACTATACTCTGGGTTTAACATGGACAAAGTGCATAAGTCCGCGGACTTGAAAAGCAATGCGCGAGCGACTAAACTCTTAGTACCCGAGGAATTTTTACAAGTATAAAAAGCAATGCGCGAGCGACTATACTCTGGGTTTAACATGGACAAAGTGCATAAGTCCGCGGACTTGAAAAGCAATGCGCGAGCGACTAAACTCTTAGTACCCGAGGAATTTTTACAAGTTAAAAAGCAATGCGCGAGCGACTATACTCTGGGTTTAACATGGACAAAGTGCATAAGTCCGCGGACTTGAAAAGCAATGCGCGAGCGACTATACTCTGGGTTTAACATGGACAAAGTGCATAAGTCCGCGGACTTGAAAAGCAATGCGCGAGCGACTATACTCTGGGTTTAACATGGACAAAGTGCATAAGTCCGCGGACTTGAAAAGCAATGCGCGAGCGTCTATACTCTGGGTCTAACATGGACAAAGTGCATAAGTCCGCGGACTTGAAAAGCAATGCGCGAGCGACTATACTCTGGGTTTAACATGGACAAAGTGCTTAAGTCCGCGGACTTGAAAAGCAATGCGCGAGCGACTATACTCTGGGTTTAACATGGACAAAGTGCTTAAGTCCGCGGACTTGAAAAGCAATGCGCGAGCGACTATACTCTGGGTTTAACATGGACAAAGTGCATAAGTCCGCGGACTTTAAAAGCAATGCGCAAGCGACTAAACTCTTAGTACCCGAGGAATTTTTACAAGTTAAAAAGCAATGCGCGAGCGACTATACTCTGGGTTTAACATGGACAAAGTGCATAAGTCCGCGGACTTGAAAAGCAATGCGCGAGCGACTATACTCTGGGTTTAACATGGACAAAGTGCATAAGTCCGCGGACTTGAAAAGCAATGCGCGAGCGACTATACTCTGGGTTTAACATGGACAAAGTGCATAAGTCCGCGGACTTGAAAAGCAATGCGCGAGCGACTATACTCTGGGTTTAACATGGACAAAGTGCATAAGTCCGCGGACTTGAAAAGCAATGCGCGAGCGACTAAACTCTTAGTACCCGAGGAATTTTTACAAGTTAAAAAGCAATGCGCGAGCGACTATACTCTGGGTTTAAACATGGACAAAGTGCTTAAGTCCGCGGACTTAAAAAGCAATGCGCGAGCGACTATACTCTGGGTTTAACATGGACAAAGTGCATAAGTCCGCGGACTTGAAAAGCAATGCGCGAGCGACTAAGCTCTTAGTACCCGAGGAATTTTTACAAGTTAAAAAGCAATGCGCGAGCGACTATACTCTGGGTTTAACATGGACAAAGTGCATAAGTCCGCGGACTTGAAAAGCAATGCGCGAGCGACTAAACTCTTAGTACCCGAGGAATTTTTACAAGTTAAAAAGCAATGCGCGAGCGACTATACTCTGGGTTTAACATGGACAAAGTGCATAAGTCCGCGGACTTGAAAAGCAATGCGCGAGCGACTAAACTCTTAGTACCCGAGGAATTTTTACAAGTTAAAAAGCAATGCGCGAGCGACTATACTCTGGGTTTAACATGGACAAAGTGCATAAGTCCGCGGACTTGAAAAGCAATGCGCGAGCGACTATACTCTGGGTTTAACATGGACAAAGTGCATAAGTCCGCGGACTTGAAAAGCAATGCGCGAGCGACTATACTCTGGGTTTAACATGGACAAAGTGCATAAGTCCGCGGACTTGAAAAGCAATGCGCGAGCGTCTATACTCTGGGTCTAACATGGACAAAGTGCATAAGTCCGCGGACTTGAAAAGCAATGCGCGAGCGACTATACTCTGGGTTTAACATGGACAAAGTGCTTAAGTCCGCGGACTTGAAAAGCAATGCGCGAGCGACTATACTCTGGGTTTAACATGGACAAAGTGCTTAAGTCCGCGGACTTGAAAAGCAATGCGCGAGCGACTATACTCTGGGTTTAACATGGACAAAGTGCTTAAGTCCGCGGACATGAAAAGCAATGCGCGAGCGACTATACTCTGGGTTTAACATGGACAAAGTGCTTAAGTCCGCGGACTTGAAAAGCAATGCGCGAGCGACTATACTCTGGGTTTAACATGGACAAAGTGCTTAAGTCCGCGGACTTGAAAAGCAATGCGCGAGCGACTATACTCTGGGTTTTAACATGGACAAAGTGCATAAGTCCGCGGACTTGAAAAGCAATGCGCGAGCGACTAAACTCTTAGTACCCGAGGAATTTTTACAAGTTAAAAAGCAATGCGCGAGCGACTATACTCTGGGTTTAACATGGACAATGTGCATAAGTCCGCGGACATGAAAAGCAATGCGCGAGCGACTATACTCTGGGTTTAACATGGACAAAGTGCTTAAGTCCGCGGACTTGAAAAGCAATGCGCGAGCGACTATACTCTGGGTTTAACATGGACAAAGTGCTTAAGTCCGCGGACTTGAAAAGCAATGCGCGAGCGACTATACTCTGGTTTAACATGGACAAAGTGCATAAGTCCGCGGACTTGAAAAGCAATGCGCGAGCGACTAAACTCTTAGTACCCGAGGAATTTTTACAAGTTAAAAAGCAATGCGCGAGCGACTATACTCTGGGTTTAACATGGACAAAGTGCATAAGTCCGCGGACTTGAAAAGCAATGCGCGAGCGACTATACTCTGGGTTTAACATGGACAAAGTGCATAAGTCCGCGGACTTGAAAAGCAATGCGCGAGCGACTATACTCTGGGTTTAACATGGACAAAGTGCATAAGTCCGCGGACTTGAAAAGCAATGCGCGAGCGACTAAACTCTTAGTACCCGAGGAATTTTTACAAGTTAAAAAGCAATGCGCGAGCGACTATACTCTGGGTTTAACATGGACAAAGTGCATAAGTCCGCGGACTTGAAAAGCAAATGCGCGAGCGACTATACTCTGGGTTTAACATGGACAAAGTGCATAAGTCCGCGGACATGAAAAGCAATGCGCGAGCGACTATACTCTGGGTTTAACATGGACAAAGTGCATAAGTCCGCGGACTTTAAAAGCAATGCGCGAGCGACTAAACTCTTAGTACCCGAGGAATTTTCACAAGTTAAAAAGCAATGCGCGAGCGACTATACTCTGGGTTTAACATGGACAAAGTGCATAAGTCCGCGGACTTGAAAAGCAATGCGCGAGCGACTAAACTCTTAGTACCCGAGGAATTTTTACAAGTTAAAAAGCAATGCGCGAGCGACTATACTCTGGGTTTAACATGGACAAAGTGCATAAGTCCGCGGACTTGAAAAGCAATGCGCGAGCGACTATACTCTGGGTTTAACATGGACAAAGTGCTTAAGTCCGCGGACTTGAAAAGCAATGCGCGAGCGACTATACTCTGGGTTTAACATGGACAAAGTGCATAAGTCCGCGGACTTGAAAAGCAATGCGCGAGCGTCTATACTCTGGGTCTAACATGGACAAAGTGCATAAGTCCGCGGACTTGAAAAGCAATGCGCGAGCGACTATACTCTGGGTTTAACATGGACAAAGTGCTTAAGTCCGCGGACTTGAAAAGCAATGCGCGAGCGACTATACTCTGGGTTTAACATGGACAAAGTGCTTAAGTCCGCGGACTTGAAAAGCAATGCGCGAGCGACTATACTCTGGGTTTAACATGGACAAAGTGCATAAGTCCGCGGACTTGAAAAGCAATGCGCGAGCGTCTATACTCTGGGTCTAACATGGACAAAGTGCATAAGTCCGCGGACTTGAAAAGCAATGCGCGAGCGATCTATACTCTGGGTTTAACATGGACAAAGTGCATAAGTCCGCGGACTTGAAAAGCAATGCGCGAGCGACTATACTCTGGGTTTAACATGGACAAAGTGCATAAGTCCGCGGACTTGAAAAGCAATGCGCGAGCGACTATACTCTGGGTTTAACATGGACAAAGTGCATAAGTCCGCGGACTTGAAAAGCAATGCGCGAGCGACTAAACTCTTAGTACCCGAGGAATTTTTACAAGTTAAAAAGCAATGCGCGAGCGACTATACTCTGGGTTTAACAATGGACAAAGTGCTTAAGTCCGCGGACTTAAAAAGCAATGCGCGAGCGACTATACTCTGGGTTTAACATGGACAAAGTGCATAAGTCCGCGGACTTGAAAAGCAATGCGCGAGCGACTAAGCTCTTAGTACCCGAGGAATTTTTACAAGTTAAAAAGCAATGCGCGAGCGACTATACTCTGGGTTTAACATGGACAAAGTGCATAAGTCCGCGGACTTGAAAAGCAATGCGCGAGCGACTAAACTCTTAGTACCCGAGGAATTTTTACAAGTTAAAAAGCAATGCGCGAGCGACTATACTCTGGGTTTAACATGGACAAAGTGCATAAGTCCGCGGACTTGAAAAGCAATGCGCGAGCGACTAAACTCTTAGTACCCGAGGAATTTTTACAAGTTAAAAAGCAATGCGCGAGCGACTATACTCTGGGTTTAACATGGACAAAGTGCATAAGTCCGCGGACTTGAAAAGCAATGCGCGAGCGACTATACTCTGGGTTTAACATGGACAAAGTGCATAAGTCCGCGGACATGAAAAGCAATGCGCGAGCGACTATACTCTGGGTTTAACATGGACAAAGTGCATAAGTCCGCGGACTTTAAAAGCAATGCGCGAGCGACTAAACTCTTAGTACCCGAGGAATTTTTACAAGTTAAAAAGCAATGCGCGAGCGACTATACTCTGGGTTTAACATGGACAAAGTGCATAAGTCCGCGGACTTGAAAAGCAATGCGCGAGCGACTAAACTCTTAGTACCCGAGGAATTTTTACAAGTTAAAAAGCAATGCGCGAGCGACTATACTCTGGGTTTAACATGGACAAAGTGCATAAGTCCGCGGACTTGAAAAGCAATGCGCGAGCGACTAAACTCTTAGTACCCGAGGAATTTTTACAAGTTAAAAAGCAATGCGCGAGCGACTATACTCTGGGTTTAACATGGACAAAGTGCATAAGTCCGCGGACTTGAAAAGCAATGCGCGAGCGACTATACTCTGGGTTTAACATGGACAAAGTGCATAAGTCCGCGGACTTGAAAAGCAATGCGCGAGCGACTATACTCTGGGTTTAACATGGACAAAGTGCATAAGTCCGCGGACTTGAAAAGCAATGCGCGAGCGTCTATACTCTGGGTCTAACATGGACAAAGTGCATAAGTCCGCGGACTTGAAAAGCAATGCGCGAGCGACTATACTCTGGGTTTAACATGGACAAAGTGCTTAAGTCCGCGGACTTGAAAAGCAATGCGCGAGCGACTATACTCTGGGTTTAACATGGACAAAGTGCATAAGTCCGCGGACTTGAAAAGCAATGCGCGAGCGACTAAACTCTTAGTACCCGAGGAATTTTTACAAGTTAAAAAGCAATGCGCGAGCGACTATACTCTGGGTTTAACATGGACAAAGTGCTTAAGTCCGCGGACTTAAAAAGCAATGCGCGAGCGACTATACTCTGGGTTTAACATGGACAAAGTGCATAAGTCCGCGGACTTGAAAAGCAATGCGCGAGCGACTAAGCTCTTAGTACCCGAGGAATTTTTACAAGTTAAAAAGCAATGCGCGAGCGACTATACTCTGGGTTTAACATGGACAAAGTGCATAAGTCCGCGGACTTGAAAAGCAATGCGCGAGCGACTAAACTCTTAGTACCCGAGGAATTTTTACAAGTTAAAAAGCAATGCGCGAGCGACTATACTCTGGGTTTAACATGGACAAAGTGCATAAGTCCGCGGACTTGAAAAGCAATGCGCGAGCGACTAAACTCTTAGTACCCGAGGAATTTTTACAAGTTAAAAAGCAATGCGCGAGCGACTATACTCTGGGTTTAACATGGACAAAGTGCATAAGTCCGCGGACTTGAAAAGCAATGCGCGAGCGACTATACTCTGGTTTAACATGGACAAAGTGCATAAGTCCGCGGACATGAAAAGCAATGCGCG
>JAPDSM010000014.1:1963509-2028147 GCA_028476575.1 Platygaster robiniae
CGCGGACTTGAAAAGCAATGCGCGAGCGACTATACTCTGGGTTTAACATGGACAAAGTGCTTAAGTCCGCGGACATGAAAAGCAATGCGCGAGCGACTATACTCTGGGTTTAACATGGACAAAGTGCTTAAGTCCGCGGACTTGAAAAGCAATGCGCGAGCGACTATACTCTGGGTTTAACATGGACAAAGTGCTTAAGTCCGCGGACTTGAAAAGCAATGCGCGAGCGACTATACTCTGGGTTTAACATGGACAAAGTGCATAAGTCCGCGGACTTGAAAAGCAATGCGCGAGCGACTTAACTCTTAGTACCCGAGGAATTTTTACAAGTTAAAAAGCAATGCGCGAGCGACTATACTCTGGGTTTAACATGGACAATGTGCATAAGTCCGCGGACATGAAAAGCAATGCGCGAGCGACTATACTCTGGGTTTAACATGGACAAAGTGCTTAAGTCCGCGGACTTGAAAAGCAATGCGCGAGCGACTATACTCTGGGTTTAACATGGACAAAGTGCTTAAGTCCGCGGACTTGAAAAGCAATGCGCGAGCGACTATACTCTGGGTTTAACATGGACAAAGTGCATAAGTCCGCGGACTTGAAAAGCAATGCGCGAGCGACTAAACTCTTAGTACCCGAGGAATTTTTACAAGTTAAAAAGCAATGCGCGAGCGACTATACTCTGGGTTTAACATGGACAAAGTGCATAAGTCCGCGGACTTGAAAAGCAATGCGCGAGCGACTATACTCTGGGGTTTAACATGGACAAAGTGCATAAGTCCGCGGACTTGAAAAGCAATGCGCGAGCGACTATACTCTGGGTTTAACATGGACAAAGTGCATAAGTCCGCGGACTTGAAAAGCAATGCGCGAGCGACTAAACTCTTAGTACCCGAGGAATTTTTACAAGTTAAAAAGCAATGCGCGAGCGACTATACTCTGGGTTTAACATGGACAAAGTGCATAAGTCCGCGGACTTGAAAAGCAATGCGCGAGCGACTATACTCTGGGTTTAACATGGACAAAGTGCATAAGTCCGCGGACATGAAAAGCAATGCGCGAGCGACTATTACTCTGGGTTTAACATGGACAAAGTGCATAAGTCCGCGGACTTGAAAAGCAATGCGCGAGCGACTAAACTCTTAGTACCCGAGGAATTTTTACAAGTTAAAAAGCAATGCGCGAGCGACTATACTCTGGGTTTAACATGGACAAAGTGCATAAGTCCGCGGACTTGAAAAGCAATGCGCGAGCGACTAAACTCTTAGTACCCGAGGAATTTTACAAGTCTTAAAAGCAATGCGCGAGCGACTATACTCTGGGTTTAACATGGACAAAGTGCATAAGTCCGCGGACTTGAAAAGCAATGCGCGAGCGACTATACTCTGGGTTTAACATGGACAAAGTGCTTAAGTCCGCGGACTTGAAAAGCAATGCGCGAGCGACTATACTCTGGGTTTAACATGGACAAAGTGCATAAGTCCGCGGACTTGAAAAGCAATGCGCGAGCGTCTATACTCTGGGTCTAACATGGACAAAGTGCATAAGTCCGCGGACTTGAAAAGCAATGCGCGAGCGACTATACTCTGGGTTTAACATGGACAAAGTGCTTAAGTCCGCGGACTTGAAAAGCAATGCGCGAGCGACTATACTCTGGGTTTAACATGGACAAAGTGCATAAGTCCGCGGACTTTAAAAGCAATGCGCGAGCGACTAAACTCTTAGTACCCGAGGAATTTTTACAAGTTAAAAAGCAATGCGCGAGCGACTATACTCTGGGTTTAACATGGACAAAGTGCTTAAGTCCGCGGACTTGAAAAGCAATGCGCGAGCGACTATACTCTGGGTTTAACATGGACAAAGTGCTTAAGTCCGCGGACTTGAAAAGCAATGCGCGAGCGACTATACTCTGGGTTTAACATGGACAAAGTGCTTAAGTCCGCGGACTTGAAAAGCAATGCGCGAGCGACTATACTCTGGGTTTAACATGACAAAGTGCATAAGTCCGCGGACTTGAAAAGCAATGCGCGAGCGACTAAACTCTTAGTACCCGAGGAATTTTTACAAGTTAAAAAGCAATGCGCGAGCGACTATACTCTGGGTTTAACATGGACAAAGTGCATAAGTCCGCGGACTTGAAAAGCAATGCGCGAGCGACTATACTCTGGGTTTAACATGGACAAAGTGCATAAGTCCGCGGACTTGAAAGCAATGCGCGAGCGACTATACTCTGGGTTTAACATGGACAAAGTGCATAAGTCCGCGGACTTGAAAAGCAATGCGCGAGCGACTAAACTCTTAGTACCCGAGGAATTTTTACAAGTTAAAAAGCAATGCGCGAGCGACTATACTCTGGGTTTAACATGGACAAAGTGCATAAGTCCGCGGACTTGAAAAGCAATGCGCGAGCGACTATACTCTGGGTTTAACATGGACAAAGTGCATAAGTCCGCGGACATGAAAAGCAATGCGCGAGCGACTATACTCTGGGTTTAACATGGACAAAGTGCATAAGTCCGCGGACTTGAAAAGCAATGCGCGAGCGACTAAACTCTTAGTACCCGAGGAATTTTTACAAGTTAAAAAGCAATGCGCGAGCGACTATACTCTGGGTTTAACATGGACAAAGTGCATAAGTCCGCGGACTTGAAAAGCAATGCGCGAGCGACTAAACTCTTAGTACCCGAGGAATTTTTACAAGTTAAAAAGCAATGCGCGAGCGACTATACTCTGGGTTTAACATGGACAAAGTGCATAAGTCCGCGGACTTTAAAAGCAATGCGCGAGCGACTAAACTCTTAGTACCCGAGGAATTTTTACAAGCTAAAAAGCAATGCGCGAGCGACTATACTCTGGGTTTAACATGGACAAAGTGCATAAGTCCGCGGACTTGAAAAGCAATGCGCGAGCGACTATACTCTGGGTTTAACATGGACAAAGTGCATAAGTCCGCGGACTTGAAAAGCAATGCGCGAGCGACTATACTCTGGGTTTAACATGGACAAAGTGCATAAGTCCGCGGACTTGAAAAGCAATGCGCGAGCGACTATACTCTGGGTTTAACATGGACAAAGTGCATAAGTCCGCGGACTTGAAAAGCAATGCGCGAGCGACTAAACTCTTAGTACCCGAGGAATTTTTACAAGTTAAAAAGCAATGCGCGAGCGACTATACTCTGGGTTTAACATGGACAAAGTGCATAAGTCCGCGGACTTGAAAAGCAATGCGCGAGCGACTATACTCTGGGTTTAACATGGACAAAGTGCATAAGTCCGCGGACTTGAAAAGCAATGCGCGAGCGACTATACTCTGGATTTAACATGGACAAAGTGCATAAGTCCGCGGACTTGAAAAGCAATGCGCGAGCGACTAAACTCTTAGTACCCGAGGAATTTTTACAAGTTAAAAAGCAATGCGCGAGCGACTATACTCTGGGTTTAACATGGACAAAGTGCATAAGTCCGCGGACTTGAAAAGCAATGCGCGAGCGACTATACTCTGGGTTTAACATGGACAAAGTGCATAAGTCCGCGGACATGAAAAGCAATGCGCGAGCGACTATACTCTGGGTTTAACATGGACAAAGTGCATAAGTCCGCGGACTTGAAAAGCAATGCGCGAGCGACTAAACTCTTAGTACCCGAGGAATTTTTACAAGTTAAAAAGCAATGCGCGAGCGACTATACTCTGGGTTTAACATGGACAAAGTGCATAAGTCCGCGGACTTGAAAAGCAATGCGCGAGCGACTAAACTCTTAGTACCCGAGGAATTTTTACAAGTTAAAAAGCAATGCGCGAGCGACTATACTCTGGGTTTAACATGGACAAAGTGCATAAGTCCGCGGACTTGAAAAGCAATGCGCGAGCGACTATACTCTGGGTTTAACATGGACAAAGTGCTTAAGTCCGCGGACTTGAAAAGCAATGCGCGAGCGACTATACTCTGGGTTTAACATGGACAAAGTGCATAAGTCCGCGGACTTGAAAAGCAATGCGCGAGCGTCTATACTCTGGGTCTAACATGGACAAAGTGCATAAGTCCGCGGACTTGAAAAGCAATGCGCGAGCGACTATACTCTGGGTTTAACATGGACAAAGTGCTTAAGTCCGCGGACTTGAAAAGCAATGCGCGAGCGACTATACTCTGGGTTTAACATGGACAAAGTGCATAAGTCCGCGGACTTTAAAAGCAATGCGCGAGCGACTAAACTCTTAGTACCCGAGGAATTTTTACAAGTTAAAAAGCAATGCGCGAGCGACTATACTCTGGGTTTAACATGGACAAAGTGCTTAAGTCCGCGGACTTGAAAAGCAATGCGCGAGCGACTATACTCTGGGTTTAACATGGACAAAGTGCTTAAGTCCGCGGACTTGAAAAGCAATGCGCGAGCGACTATACTCTGGGTTTAACATGGACAAAGTGCTTAAGTCCGCGGACTTGAAAAGCAATGCGCGAGCGACTATACTCTGGGTTTAACATGGACAAAGTGCATAAGTCCGCGGACTTGAAAAGCAATGCGCGAGCGACTAAACTCTTAGTACCCGAGGAATTTTTACAAGTTAAAAAGCAATGCGCGAGCGACTATACTCTGGGTTTAACATGGACAAAGTGCATAAGTCCGCGGACTTGAAAAGCAATGCGCGAGCGACTATACTCTGGGTTTAACATGGACAAAGTGCATAAGTCCGCGGACTTGAAAAGCAATGCGCGAGCGACTATACTCTGGGTTTAACATGGACAAAGTGCATAAGTCCGCGGACTTGAAAAGCAATGCGCGAGCGACTAAACTCTTAGTACCCGAGGAATTTTTACAAGTTAAAAAGCAATGCGCGAGCGACTATACTCTGGGTTTAACATGGACAAAGTGCATAAGTCCGCGGACTTGAAAAGCAATGCGCGAGCGACTATACTCTGGGTTTAACATGGACAAAGTGCATAAGTCCGCGGACATGAAAAGCAATGCGCGAGCGACTATACTCTGGGTTTAACATGGACAAAGTGCATAAGTCCGCGGACTTGAAAAGCAATGCGCGAGCGACTAAACTCTTAGTACCCGAGGAATTTTTACAAGTTAAAAAGCAATGCGCGAGCGACTATACTCTGGGTTTAACATGGACAAAGTGCATAAGTCCGCGGACTTGAAAAGCAATGCGCGAGCGACTAAACTCTTAGTACCCGAGGAATTTTTACAAGTTAAAAAGCAATGCGCGAGCGACTATACTCTGGGTTTAACATGGACAAAGTGCATAAGTCCGCGGACTTGAAAAGCAATGCGCGAGCGACTATACTCTGGGTCTAACATGGACAAAGTGCATAAGTCCGCGGACTTGAAAAGCAATGCGCGAGCGACTATACTCTGGGTTTAACATGGACAAAGTGCATAAGTCCGCGGACTTGAAAAGCAATGCGCGAGCGACTATACTCTGGGTTTAACATGGACAAAGTGCTTAAGTCCGCGGACTTGAAAAGCAATGCGCGAGCGACTATACTCTGGGTTTAACATGGACAAAGTGCTTAAGTCCGCGGACTTGAAAAGCAATGCGCCAGCGACTATACTCTGGGTTTAACATGGACAAAGTGCATAAGTCCGCGGACTTTAAAAGCAATGCGCGAGCGACTAAACTCTTAGTACCCGAGGAATTTTTACAAGTTAAAAAGCAATGCGCGAGCGACTATACTCTGGGTTTAACATGGACAAAGTGCTTAAGTCCGCGGACTTGAAAAGCAATGCGCGAGCGACTATACTCTGGGTTTAACATGGACAAAGTGCATAAGTCCGCGGACTTGAAAAGCAATGCGCGAGCGACTATACTCTGGGTTTAACATGGACAAAGTGCATAAGTCCGCGGACTTGAAAAGCAATGCGCGAGCGACTATACTCTGGGTTTAACATGGACAAAGTGCATAAGTCCGCGGACTTGAAAAGCAATGCGCGAGCGACTAAACTCTTAGTACCCGAGGAATTTTTACAAGTTAAAAAGCAATGCGCGAGCGACTATACTCTGGGTTTAACATGGACAAAGTGCATAAGTCCGCGGACTTGAAAAGCAATGCGCGAGCGACTATACTCTGGGTTTAACATGGACAAAGTGCTTAAGTCCGCGGACTTGAAAAGCAATGCGCGAGCGACTATACTCTGGGTTTAACATGGACAAAGTGCATAAGTCCGCGGACTTGAAAAGCAATGCGCGAGCGTCTATACTCTGGGTCTAACATGGACAAAGTGCATAAGTCCGCGGACTTGAAAAGCAATGCGCGAGCGACTAAACTCTTAGTACCCGAGGAATTTTTACAAGTTAAAAAGCAATGCGCGAGCGACTATACTCTGGGTTTAACATGGACAAAGTGCATAAGTCCGCGGACTTGAAAAGCAATGCGCGAGCGACTATACTCTGGGTTTAACATGGACAAAGTGCTTAAGTCCGCGGACTTGAAAAGCAATGCGCGAGCGACTATACTCTGGGTTTAACATGGACAAAGTGCATAAGTCCGCGGACTTGAAAAGCAATGCGCGAGCGTCTATACTCTGGGTCTAACATGGACAAAGTGCATAAGTCCGCGGACTTGAAAAGCAATGCGCGAGCGACTAAACCCTTAGTACCCGAGGAATTTTTACAAGTTAAAAAGCAATGCGCGAGCGACTATACTCTGGGTTTAACATGGACAAAGTGCATAAGTCCGCGGACTTGAAAAGCAATGCGCGAGCGACTATACTCTGGGTTTAACATGGACAAAGTGCTTAAGTCCGCGGACTTGAAAAGCAATGCGCGAGCGACTATACTCTGGGTTTAACATGGACAAAGTGCATAAGTCCGCGGACTTGAAAAGCAATGCGCGAGCGACTATACTCTGGGTTTAACATGGACAAAGTGCTTAAGTCCGCGGACTTGAAAAGCAATGCGCGAGCGACTAAACTATTAGTACCCGAGGAATTTTTACAAGATAAAAAGCAATGCGCGAGCGACTATACTCTGGGTTTAACATGGACAAAGTGCATAAGTCCGCGGACTTGAAAAGCAATGCGCGAGCGACTAAACCCTTAGTACCCGAGAAATTTTTACAAGTTAAAAAGCAATGCGCGAGCGACTATACTCTGGGTTTGACATGGACAAAGTGCATAAGTCCGCGGACTTGAAAAGCAATGCGCGAGCGACTAAACTCTTAGTACCCGAGGAATTTTTACAAGTTAAAAAGCAATGCGCGAGCGACTAAACTCTTGGTGCTCGAGGAATTTTTACAAGTTAAAAAGCAATGCGCGAGCGACTAAACTCTTGGTACTCGAGGAATTTTTACAAGTTAAAAAGCAATGCGCGAGCGACTAAACTCTTGGTGCTCGAGGAATATTTACAAGTTAAAAAGCAATGCGCGAGCGACTATACTCTGGGTTTAACATGGACAAAGTGCATAAGTCCGCGGACTTGAAAAGCAATGCGCGAGCGACTATACTCTGGGTTTAACATGGACAAAGTGCATAAGTCCGCGGACTTGAAAAGCAATGCGCGAGCGACTAAACTATTAGTACCCGAGGAATTTTTACAAGATAAAAAGCAATGCGCGAGCGACTATACTCTGGGTTTAACATGGACAAAGTGCATAAGTCCGCGGACTTGAAAAGCAATGCGCGAGCGACTAAGCTCTTAGTACCCGAGGAATTTTTACAAGTTAAAAAGCAATGCGCGAGCGACTATCCTCTGGGTTTAACATGGACAAAGTGCTTAAGTCCGCGGACTTGAAAAGCAATGCGCGAGCGACTATACTCTGGGTTTAACATGGACAAAGTGCATAAGTCCGCGGACTTGAAAAGCAATGCGCGAGCGACTAAACCCTTAGTACCCGAGGAATTTTTACAAGTTAAAAAGCAATGCGCGAGCGACTATACTCTGGGTTTAACATGGACAAAGTGCATAAGTCCGCGGACTTGAAAAGCAATGCGCGAGCGACTATACTCTGGGTTTAACATGGACAAAGTGCTTAAGTCCGCGGACTTGAAAAGCAATGCGCGAGCGACTATACTCTGGGTTTAACATGGACAAAGTGCATAAGTCCGCGGACTTGAAAAGCAATGCGCGAGCGACTATACTCTGGGTTTAACATGGACAAAGTGCTTAAGTCCGCGGACTTGAAAAGCAATGCGCGAGCGACTATACTCTGGGTTTAACATGGACAAAGTGCATAAGTCCGCGGACTTGAAAAGCAATGCGCGAGCGACTATACTCTGGGTTTAACATGGACAAAGTGCATAAGTCCGCGGACTTGAAAAGCAATGCGCGAGCGACTAAACTCTTAGTACCCGAGGAATTTTTACAAGTTAAAAAGCAATGCGCGAGCGACTAAACTCTTGGTGCTCGAGGAATTTTTACAAGTTAAAAAGCAATGCGCGAGCGACTAAACTCTTGGTACTCGAGGAATTTTTACAAGTTAAAAAGCAATGCGCGAGCGACTAAACTCTTGGTGCTCGAGGAATATTTACAAGTTAAAAAGCAATGCGCGAGCGACTATACTCTGGGTTTAACATGGACAAAGTGCTTAAGTCCGCGGACTTGAAAAGCAATGCGCGAGCGACTATACTCTGGGTTTAACATGGACAAAGTGCATAAGTCCGCGGACTTGAAAAGCAATGCGCGAGCGTCTATACTCTGGGTCTAACATGGACAAAGTGCATAAGTCCGCGGACTTGAAAAGCAATGCGCGAGCGACTAAACTATTAGTACCCGAGGAATTTTTACAAGATAAAAAGCAATGCGCGAGCGACTATACTCTGGGTTTAACATGGACAAAGTGCATAAGTCCGCGGACTTGAAAAGCAATGCGCGAGCGACTAAACTATTAGTACCCGAGGAATTTTTACAAGATAAAAAGCAATGCGCGAGCGACTATACTCTGGGTTTAACATGGACAAAGTGCATAAGTCCGCGGACTTGAAAAGCAATGCGCGAGCGACTATACTCTGGGTTTAACATGGACAAAGTGCATAAGTCCGCGGACTTGAAAAGCAATGCGCGAGCGACTAAACTATTAGTACCCGAGGAATTTTTACAAGATAAAAAGCAATGCGCGAGCGACTATACTCTGGGTTTAACATGGACAAAGTGCATAAGTCCGCGGACTTGAAAAGCAATGCGCGAGCGACTATACTCTGGGTTTAACATGGACAAAGTGCTCAAGTCCGCGGACTTGAAAAGCAATGCGCGAGCGACTATACTCTGGGTTTAACATGGACAAAGTGCATAAGTCCGCGGACTTGAAAAGCAATGCGCGAGCGACTAAACTATTAGTACCCGAGGAATTTTTACAAGATAAAAAGCAATGCGCGAGCGACTATACTCTGGGTTTAACATGGACAAAGTGCATAAGTCCGCGGACTTGAAAAGCAATGCGCGAGCGACTAAGCTCTTAGTACCCGAGGAATTTTTACAAGTTAAAAAGCAATGCGCGAGCGACTATCCTCTGGGTTTAACATGGACAAAGTGCTTAAGTCCGCGGACTTGAAAAGCAATGCGCGAGCGACTATACTCTGGGTTTAACATGGACAAAGTGCATAAGTCCGCGGACTTGAAAAGCAATGCGCGAGCGACTAAACCCTTAGTACCCGAGGAATTTTTACAAGTTAAAAAGCAATGCGCGAGCGACTATACTCTGGGTTTAACATGGACAAAGTGCATAAGTCCGCGGACTTGAAAAGCAATGCGCGAGCGACTATACTCTGGGTTTAACATGGACAAAGTGCTTAAGTCCGCGGACTTGAAAAGCAATGCGCGAGCGACTATACTCTGGGTTTAACATGGACAAAGTGCATAAGTCCGCGGACTTGAAAAGCAATGCGCGAGCGACTATACTCTGGGTTTAACATGGACAAAGTGCTTAAGTCCGCGGACTTGAAAAGCAATGCGCGAGCGACTATACTCTGGGTTTAACATGGACAAAGTGCATAAGTCCGCGGACTTGAAAAGCAATGCGCGAGCGACTATACTCTGGGTTTAACATGGACAAAGTGCATAAGTCCGCGGACTTGAAAAGCAATGCGCGAGCGACTAAACTCTTAGTACCCGAGGAATTTTTACAAGTTAAAAAGCAATGCGCGAGCGACTAAACTCTTGGTGCTCGAGGAATTTTTACAAGTTAAAAAGCAATGCGCGAGCGACTATACTCTGGGTTTAACATAGACAAAGTGCATAAGTCCGCGGACTTGAAAAGCAATGCGCGAGCGACTAAACTATTAGTACCCGAGGAATTTTTACAAGATAAAAAGCAATGCGCGAGCGACTATACTCTGGGTTTAACATGGACAAAGTGCATAAGTCCGCGGACTTGAAAAGCAATGCGCGAGCGACTATACTCTGGGTTTAACATGGACAAAGTGCATAAGTCCGCGGACTTGAAAAGCAATGCGCGAGCGACTAAACCCTTAGTACCCGAGGAATTTTTACAAGTTAAAAAGCAATGCGCGAGCGACTATACTCTGGGTTTGACATGGACAAAGTGCATAAGTCCGCGGACTTGAAAAGCAATGCGCGAGCGACTAAACTCTTAGTACCCGAGGAATTTTTACAAGTTAAAAAGCAATGCGCGAGCGACTAAACTCTTGGTGCTCGAGGAATTTTTACAAGTTAAAAAGCAATGCGCGAGCGACTAAACTCTTGGTACTCGAGGAATTTTTACAAGTTAAAAAGCAATGCGCGAGCGACTAAACTCTTGGTGCTCGAGGAATATTTACAAGTTAAAAAGCAATGCGCGAGCGACTATACTCTGGGTTTAACATGGACAAAGTGCTTAAGTCCGCGGACTTGAAAAGCAATGCGCGAGCGACTATACTCTGGGTTTAACATGGACAAAGTGCATAAGTCCGCGGACTTGAAAAGCAATGCGCGAGCGACTAAACCCTTAGTACCCGAGGAATTTTTACAAGTTAAAAAGCAATGCGCGAGCGACTATACTCTGGGTTTAACATGGACAAAGTGCATAAGTCCGCGGACTTGAAAAGCAATGCGCGAGCGACTATACTCTGGGTTTAACATGGACAAAGTGCTTAAGTCCGCGGACTTGAAAAGCAATGCGCGAGCGACTATACTCTGGGTTTAACATGGACAAAGTGCATAAGTCCGCGGACTTGAAAAGCAATGCGCGAGCGACTATACTCTGGGTCTAACATGGACAAAGTGCATAAGTCCGCGGACTTGAAAAGCAATGCGCGAGCGACTAAACTCTTAGTACCCGAGGAATTTTTACAAGTTAAAAAGCAATGCGCGAGCGACTAAACTCTTGGTGCTCGAGGAATTTTTACAAGTTAAAAAGCAATGCGCGAGCGACTAAACTCTTGGTACTCGAGGAATTTTTACAAGTTAAAAAGCAATGCGCGAGCGACTAAACTCTTGGTGCTCGAGGAATATTTACAAGTTAAAAAGCAATGCGCGAGCGACTATACTCTGGGTTTAACATGGACAAAGTGCATAAGTCCGCGGACTTGAAAAGCAATGCGCGAGCGACTATACTCTGGGTTTAACATGGACAAAGTGCATAAGTCCGCGGACTTGAAAAGCAATGCGCGAGCGACTAAACTATTAGTACCCGAGGAATTTTTACAAGATAAAAAGCAATGCGCGAGCGACTATACTCTGGGTTTAACATGGACAAAGTGCATAAGTCCGCGGACTTGAAAAGCAATGCGCGAGCGACTAAGCTCTTAGTACCCGAGGAATTTTTACAAGTTAAAAAGCAATGCGCGAGCGACTATCCTCTGGGTTTAACATGGACAAAGTGCTTAAGTCCGCGGACTTGAAAAGCAATGCGCGAGCGACTATACTCTGGGTTTAACATGGACAAAGTGCATAAGTCCGCGGACTTGAAAAGCAATGCGCGAGCGACTATACTCTGGGTTTAACATGGACAAAGTGCTTAAGTCCGCGGACTTGAAAAGCAATGCGCGAGCGACTATACTCTGGGTTTAACATGGACAAAGTGCATAAGTCCGCGGACTTGAAAAGCAATGCGCGAGCGACTATACTCTGGGTTTAACATGGACAAAGTGCATAAGTCCGCGGACTTGAAAAGCAATGCGCGAGCGTCTATACTCTGGGTCTAACATGGACAAAGTGCATAAGTCCGCGGACTTGAAAAGCAATGCGCGAGCGACTAAACTCTTAGTACCCGAGGAATTTTTACAAGTTAAAAAGCAATGCGCGAGCGACTATACTCTGGGTTTAACATGGACAAAGTGCTTAAGTCCGCGGACTTGAAAAGCAATGCGCGAGCGACTATACTCTGGGTTTAACATGGACAAAGTGCATAAGTCCGCGGACTTGAAAAGCAATGCGCGAGCGTCTATACTCTGGGTCTAACATGGACAAAGTGCATAAGTCCGCGGACTTGAAAAGCAATGCGCGAGCGACTAAACTCTTAGTACCCGAGGAATTTTTACAAGTTAAAAAGCAATGCGCGAGCGACTATACTCTGGGTTTAACATGGACAAAGTGCATAAGTCCGCGGACTTGAAAAGCAATGCGCGAGCGACTATACTCTGGGTTTAACATGGACAAAGTGCATAAGTCCGCGGACTTTAAAAGCAATGCGCGAGCGACTAAACTCTTAGTACCCGAGGAATTTTTACAAGTTAAAAAGCAATGCGCGAGCGACTATACTCTGGGTTTAACATGGACAAAGTGCTTAAGTCCGCGGACTTGAAAAGCAATGCGCGAGCGACTATACTCTGGGTTTAACATGGACAAAGTGCTTAAGTCCGCGGACTTGAAAAGCAATGCGCGAGCGACTATACTCTGGGTTTAACATGGACAAAGTGCTTAAGTCCGCGGACTTGAAAAGCAATGCGCGAGCGACTATACTCTGGGTTTAACATGGACAAAGTGCATAAGTCCGCGGACTTGAAAAGCAATGCGCGAGCGACTAAACTCTTAGTACCCGAGGAATTTTTACAAGTTAAAAAGCAATGCGCGAGCGACTATACTCTGGGTTTAACATGGACAAAGTGCATAAGTCCGCGGACTTGAAAAGCAATGCGCGAGCGACTATACTCTGGGTTTAACATGGACAAAGTGCATAAGTCCGCGGACTTGAAAAGCAATGCGCGAGCGACTATACTCTGGGTTTAACATGGACAAAGTGCATAAGTCCGCGGACTTGAAAAGCAATGCGCGAGCGACTAAACTCTTAGTACCCGAGGAATTTTTACAAGTTAAAAAGCAATGCGCGAGCGACTATACTCTGGGTTTAACATGGACAAAGTGCATAAGTCCGCGGACTTGAAAAGCAATGCGCGAGCGACTATACTCTGGGTTTAACATGGACAAAGTGCATAAGTCCGCGGACATGAAAAGCAATGCGCGAGCGACTATACTCTGGGTTTAACATGGACAAAGTGCATAAGTCCGCGGACTTGAAAAGCAATGCGCGAGCGACTAAACTCTTAGTACCCGAGGAATTTTTACAAGTTAAAAAGCAATGCGCGAGCGACTATACTCTGGGTTTAACATGGACAAAGTGCATAAGTCCGCGGACTTGAAAAGCAATGCGCGAGCGACTAAACTCTTAGTACCCGAGGAATTTTTACAAGTTAAAAAGCAATGCGCGAGCGACTATACTCTGGGTTTAACATGGACAAAGTGCATAAGTCCGCGGACTTGAAAAGCAATGCGCGAGCGACTATACTCTGGGTCTAACATGGACAAAGTGCATAAGTCCGCGGACTTGAAAAGCAATGCGCGAGCGACTATACTCTGGGTTTAACATGGACAAAGTGCATAAGTCCGCGGACTTGAAAAGCAATGCGCGAGCGACTATACTCTGGGTTTAACATGGACAAAGTGCTTAAGTCCGCGGACTTGAAAAGCAATGCGCGAGCGACTATACTCTGGGTTTAACATGGACAAAGTGCTTAAGTCCGCGGACTTGAAAAGCAATGCGCCAGCGACTATACTCTGGGTTTAACATGGACAAAGTGCATAAGTCCGCGGACTTTAAAAGCAATGCGCGAGCGACTAAACTCTTAGTACCCGAGGAATTTTTACAAGTTAAAAAGCAATGCGCGAGCGACTATACTCTGGGTTTAACATGGACAAAGTGCTTAAGTCCGCGGACTTGAAAAGCAATGCGCGAGCGACTATACTCTGGGTTTAACATGGACAAAGTGCATAAGTCCGCGGACTTGAAAAGCAATGCGCGAGCGACTATACTCTGGGTTTAACATGGACAAAGTGCATAAGTCCGCGGACTTGAAAAGCAATGCGCGAGCGACTATACTCTGGGTTTAACATGGACAAAGTGCATAAGTCCGCGGACTTGAAAAGCAATGCGCGAGCGACTAAACTCTTAGTACCCGAGGAATTTTTACAAGTTAAAAAGCAATGCGCGAGCGACTATACTCTGGGTTTAACATGGACAAAGTGCATAAGTCCGCGGACTTGAAAAGCAATGCGCGAGCGACTATACTCTGGGTTTAACATGGACAAAGTGCTTAAGTCCGCGGACTTGAAAAGCAATGCGCGAGCGACTATACTCTGGGTTTAACATGGACAAAGTGCATAAGTCCGCGGACTTGAAAAGCAATGCGCGAGCGTCTATACTCTGGGTCTAACATGGACAAAGTGCATAAGTCCGCGGACTTGAAAAGCAATGCGCGAGCGACTAAACTCTTAGTACCCGAGGAATTTTTACAAGTTAAAAAGCAATGCGCGAGCGACTATACTCTGGGTTTAACATGGACAAAGTGCATAAGTCCGCGGACTTGAAAAGCAATGCGCGAGCGACTATACTCTGGGTTTAACATGGACAAAGTGCTTAAGTCCGCGGACTTGAAAAGCAATGCGCGAGCGACTATACTCTGGGTTTAACATGGACAAAGTGCATAAGTCCGCGGACTTGAAAAGCAATGCGCGAGCGTCTATACTCTGGGTCTAACATGGACAAAGTGCATAAGTCCGCGGACTTGAAAAGCAATGCGCGAGCGACTAAACCCTTAGTACCCGAGGAATTTTTACAAGTTAAAAAGCAATGCGCGAGCGACTATACTCTGGGTTTAACATGGACAAAGTGCATAAGTCCGCGGACTTGAAAAGCAATGCGCGAGCGACTATACTCTGGGTTTAACATGGACAAAGTGCTTAAGTCCGCGGACTTGAAAAGCAATGCGCGAGCGACTATACTCTGGGTTTAACATGGACAAAGTGCATAAGTCCGCGGACTTGAAAAGCAATGCGCGAGCGACTATACTCTGGGTTTAACATGGACAAAGTGCTTAAGTCCGCGGACTTGAAAAGCAATGCGCGAGCGACTAAACTATTAGTACCCGAGGAATTTTTACAAGATAAAAAGCAATGCGCGAGCGACTATACTCTGGGTTTAACATGGACAAAGTGCATAAGTCCGCGGACTTGAAAAGCAATGCGCGAGCGACTAAACCCTTAGTACCCGAGAAATTTTTACAAGTTAAAAAGCAATGCGCGAGCGACTATACTCTGGGTTTGACATGGACAAAGTGCATAAGTCCGCGGACTTGAAAAGCAATGCGCGAGCGACTAAACTCTTAGTACCCGAGGAATTTTTACAAGTTAAAAAGCAATGCGCGAGCGACTAAACTCTTGGTGCTCGAGGAATTTTTACAAGTTAAAAAGCAATGCGCGAGCGACTAAACTCTTGGTACTCGAGGAATTTTTACAAGTTAAAAAGCAATGCGCGAGCGACTAAACTCTTGGTGCTCGAGGAATATTTACAAGTTAAAAAGCAATGCGCGAGCGACTATACTCTGGGTTTAACATGGACAAAGTGCATAAGTCCGCGGACTTGAAAAGCAATGCGCGAGCGACTATACTCTGGGTTTAACATGGACAAAGTGCATAAGTCCGCGGACTTGAAAAGCAATGCGCGAGCGACTAAACTATTAGTACCCGAGGAATTTTTACAAGATAAAAAGCAATGCGCGAGCGACTATACTCTGGGTTTAACATGGACAAAGTGCATAAGTCCGCGGACTTGAAAAGCAATGCGCGAGCGACTAAGCTCTTAGTACCCGAGGAATTTTTACAAGTTAAAAAGCAATGCGCGAGCGACTATCCTCTGGGTTTAACATGGACAAAGTGCTTAAGTCCGCGGACTTGAAAAGCAATGCGCGAGCGACTATACTCTGGGTTTAACATGGACAAAGTGCATAAGTCCGCGGACTTGAAAAGCAATGCGCGAGCGACTAAACCCTTAGTACCCGAGGAATTTTTACAAGTTAAAAAGCAATGCGCGAGCGACTATACTCTGGGTTTAACATGGACAAAGTGCATAAGTCCGCGGACTTGAAAAGCAATGCGCGAGCGACTATACTCTGGGTTTAACATGGACAAAGTGCTTAAGTCCGCGGACTTGAAAAGCAATGCGCGAGCGACTATACTCTGGGTTTAACATGGACAAAGTGCATAAGTCCGCGGACTTGAAAAGCAATGCGCGAGCGACTATACTCTGGGTTTAACATGGACAAAGTGCTTAAGTCCGCGGACTTGAAAAGCAATGCGCGAGCGACTATACTCTGGGTTTAACATGGACAAAGTGCATAAGTCCGCGGACTTGAAAAGCAATGCGCGAGCGACTATACTCTGGGTTTAACATGGACAAAGTGCATAAGTCCGCGGACTTGAAAAGCAATGCGCGAGCGACTAAACTCTTAGTACCCGAGGAATTTTTACAAGTTAAAAAGCAATGCGCGAGCGACTAAACTCTTGGTGCTCGAGGAATTTTTACAAGTTAAAAAGCAATGCGCGAGCGACTAAACTCTTGGTACTCGAGGAATTTTTACAAGTTAAAAAGCAATGCGCGAGCGACTAAACTCTTGGTGCTCGAGGAATATTTACAAGTTAAAAAGCAATGCGCGAGCGACTATACTCTGGGTTTAACATGGACAAAGTGCTTAAGTCCGCGGACTTGAAAAGCAATGCGCGAGCGACTATACTCTGGGTTTAACATGGACAAAGTGCATAAGTCCGCGGACTTGAAAAGCAATGCGCGAGCGACTAAACCCTTAGTACCCGAGGAATTTTTACAAGTTAAAAAGCAATGCGCGAGCGACTATACTCTGGGTTTAACATGGACAAAGTGCATAAGTCCGCGGACTTGAAAAGCAATGCGCGAGCGACTATACTCTGGGTTTAACATGGACAAAGTGCTTAAGTCCGCGGACTTGAAAAGCAATGCGCGAGCGACTATACTCTGGGTTTAACATGGACAAAGTGCATAAGTCCGCGGACTTGAAAAGCAATGCGCGAGCGACTATACTCTGGGTCTAACATGGACAAAGTGCATAAGTCCGCGGACTTGAAAAGCAATGCGCGAGCGACTAAACTCTTAGTACCCGAGGAATTTTTACAAGTTAAAAAGCAATGCGCGAGCGACTAAACTCTTGGTGCTCGAGGAATTTTTACAAGTTAAAAAGCAATGCGCGAGCGACTAAACTCTTGGTACTCGAGGAATTTTTACAAGTTAAAAAGCAATGCGCGAGCGACTAAACTCTTGGTGCTCGAGGAATATTTACAAGTTAAAAAGCAATGCGCGAGCGACTATACTCTGGGTTTAACATGGACAAAGTGCATAAGTCCGCGGACTTGAAAAGCAATGCGCGAGCGACTATACTCTGGGTTTAACATGGACAAAGTGCATAAGTCCGCGGACTTGAAAAGCAATGCGCGAGCGACTAAACTATTAGTACCCGAGGAATTTTTACAAGATAAAAAGCAATGCGCGAGCGACTATACTCTGGGTTTAACATGGACAAAGTGCATAAGTCCGCGGACTTGAAAAGCAATGCGCGAGCGACTAAGCTCTTAGTACCCGAGGAATTTTTACAAGTTAAAAAGCAATGCGCGAGCGACTATCCTCTGGGTTTAACATGGACAAAGTGCTTAAGTCCGCGGACTTGAAAAGCAATGCGCGAGCGACTATACTCTGGGTTTAACATGGACAAAGTGCATAAGTCCGCGGACTTGAAAAGCAATGCGCGAGCGACTATACTCTGGGTTTAACATGGACAAAGTGCTTAAGTCCGCGGACTTGAAAAGCAATGCGCGAGCGACTATACTCTGGGTTTAACATGGACAAAGTGCATAAGTCCGCGGACTTGAAAAGCAATGCGCGAGCGACTATACTCTGGGTTTAACATGGACAAAGTGCATAAGTCCGCGGACTTGAAAAGCAATGCGCGAGCGTCTATACTCTGGGTCTAACATGGACAAAGTGCATAAGTCCGCGGACTTGAAAAGCAATGCGCGAGCGACTAAACTCTTAGTACCCGAGGAATTTTTACAAGTTAAAAAGCAATGCGCGAGCGACTATACTCTGGGTTTAACATGGACAAAGTGCTTAAGTCCGCGGACTTGAAAAGCAATGCGCGAGCGACTATACTCTGGGTTTAACATGGACAAAGTGCATAAGTCCGCGGACTTGAAAAGCAATGCGCGAGCGTCTATACTCTGGGTCTAACATGGACAAAGTGCATAAGTCCGCGGACTTGAAAAGCAATGCGCGAGCGACTAAACTCTTAGTACCCGAGGAATTTTTACAAGTTAAAAAGCAATGCGCGAGCGACTATACTCTGGGTTTAACATGGACAAAGTGCATAAGTCCGCGGACTTGAAAAGCAATGCGCGAGCGACTATACTCTGGGTTTAACATGGACAAAGTGCTTAAGTCCGCGGACTTGAAAAGCAATGCGCGAGCGACTATACTCTGGGTTTAACATGGACAAAGTGCATAAGTCCGCGGACTTGAAAAGCAATGCGCGAGCGTCTATACTCTGGGTCTAACATGGACAAAGTGCATAAGTCCGCGGACTTGAAAAGCAATGCGCGAGCGACTAAACCCTTAGTACCCGAGGAATTTTTACAAGTTAAAAAGCAATGCGCGAGCGACTATACTCTGGGTTTAACATGGACAAAGTGCATAAGTCCGCGGACTTGAAAAGCAATGCGCGAGCGACTATACTCTGGGTTTAACATGGACAAAGTGCTTAAGTCCGCGGACTTGAAAAGCAATGCGCGAGCGACTATACTCTGGGTTTAACATGGACAAAGTGCATAAGTCCGCGGACTTGAAAAGCAATGCGCGAGCGACTATACTCTGGGTTTAACATGGACAAAGTGCTTAAGTCCGCGGACTTGAAAAGCAATGCGCGAGCGACTAAACTATTAGTACCCGAGGAATTTTTACAAGATAAAAAGCAATGCGCGAGCGACTATACTCTGGGTTTAACATGGACAAAGTGCATAAGTCCGCGGACTTGAAAAGCAATGCGCGAGCGACTAAACCCTTAGTACCCGAGAAATTTTTACAAGTTAAAAAGCAATGCGCGAGCGACTATACTCTGGGTTTGACATGGACAAAGTGCATAAGTCCGCGGACTTGAAAAGCAATGCGCGAGCGACTAAACTCTTAGTACCCGAGGAATTTTTACAAGTTAAAAAGCAATGCGCGAGCGACTAAACTCTTGGTGCTCGAGGAATTTTTACAAGTTAAAAAGCAATGCGCGAGCGACTAAACTCTTGGTACTCGAGGAATTTATACAAGTTAAAAAGCAATGCGCGAGCGACTAAACTCTTGGTGCTCGAGGAATATTTACAAGTTAAAAAGCAATGCGCGAGCGACTATACTCTGGGTTTAACATGGACAAAGTGCATAAGTCCGCGGACTTGAAAAGCAATGCGCGAGCGACTATACTCTGGGTTTAACATGGACAAAGTGCATAAGTCCGCGGACTTGAAAAGCAATGCGCGAGCGACTAAACTATTAGTACCCGAGGAATTTTTACAAGATAAAAAGCAATGCGCGAGCGACTATACTCTGGGTTTAACATGGACAAAGTGCATAAGTCCGCGGACTTGAAAAGCAATGCGCGAGCGACTAAGCTCTTAGTACCCGAGGAATTTTTACAAGTTAAAAAGCAATGCGCGAGCGACTATCCTCTGGGTTTAACATGGACAAAGTGCTTAAGTCCGCGGACTTGAAAAGCAATGCGCGAGCGACTATACTCTGGGTTTAACATGGACAAAGTGCATAAGTCCGCGGACTTGAAAAGCAATGCGCGAGCGACTATACTCTGGGTTTAACATGGACAAAGTGCTTAAGTCCGCGGACTTGAAAAGCAATGCGCGAGCGACTATACTCTGGGTTTAACATGGACAAAGTGCATAAGTCCGCGGACTTGAAAAGCAATGCGCGAGCGACTATACTCTGGGTTTAACATGGACAAAGTGCTTAAGTCCGCGGACTTGAAAAGCAATGCGCGAGCGACTATACTCTGGGTTTAACATGGACAAAGTGCATAAGTCCGCGGACTTGAAAAGCAATGCGCGAGCGACTATACTCTGGGTTTAACATGGACAAAGTGCATAAGTCCGCGGACTTGAAAAGCAATGCGCGAGCGACTAAACTCTTAGTACCCGAGGAATTTTTACAAGTTAAAAAGCAATGCGCGAGCGACTAAACTCTTGGTGCTCGAGGAATTTTTACAAGTTAAAAAGCAATGCGCGAGCGACTATACTCTGGGTTTAACATAGACAAAGTGCATAAGTCCGCGGACTTGAAAAGCAATGCGCGAGCGACTAAACTATTAGTACCCGAGGAATTTTTACAAGATAAAAAGCAATGCGCGAGCGACTATACTCTGGGTTTAACATGGACAAAGTGCATAAGTCCGCGGACTTGAAAAGCAATGCGCGAGCGACTATACTCTGGGTTTAACATGGACAAAGTGCATAAGTCCGCGGACTTGAAAAGCAATGCGCGAGCGACTAAACCCTTAGTACCCGAGGAATTTTTACAAGTTAAAAAGCAATGCGCGAGCGACTATACTCTGGGTTTGACATGGACAAAGTGCATAAGTCCGCGGACTTGAAAAGCAATGCGCGAGCGACTAAACTCTTAGTACCCGAGGAATTTTTACAAGTTAAAAAGCAATGCGCGAGCGACTAAACTCTTGGTGCTCGAGGAATTTTTACAAGTTAAAAAGCAATGCGCGAGCGACTAAACTCTTGGTACTCGAGGAATTTTTACAAGTTAAAAAGCAATGCGCGAGCGACTAAACTCTTGGTGCTCGAGGAATATTTACAAGTTAAAAAGCAATGCGCGAGCGACTATACTCTGGGTTTAACATGGACAAAGTGCTTAAGTCCGCGGACTTGAAAAGCAATGCGCGAGCGACTATACTCTGGGTTTAACATGGACAAAGTGCATAAGTCCGCGGACTTGAAAAGCAATGCGCGAGCGACTAAACCCTTAGTACCCGAGGAATTTTTACAAGTTAAAAAGCAATGCGCGAGCGACTATACTCTGGGTTTAACATGGACAAAGTGCATAAGTCCGCGGACTTGAAAAGCAATGCGCGAGCGACTATACTCTGGGTTTAACATGGACAAAGTGCTTAAGTCCGCGGACTTGAAAAGCAATGCGCGAGCGACTATACTCTGGGTTTAACATGGACAAAGTGCATAAGTCCGCGGACTTGAAAAGCAATGCGCGAGCGACTATACTCTGGGTCTAACATGGACAAAGTGCATAAGTCCGCGGACTTGAAAAGCAATGCGCGAGCGACTAAACTCTTAGTACCCGAGGAATTTTTACAAGTTAAAAAGCAATGCGCGAGCGACTAAACTCTTGGTGCTCGAGGAATTTTTACAAGTTAAAAAGCAATGCGCGAGCGACTAAACTCTTGGTACTCGAGGAATTTTTACAAGTTAAAAAGCAATGCGCGAGCGACTAAACTCTTGGTGCTCGAGGAATATTTACAAGTTAAAAAGCAATGCGCGAGCGACTATACTCTGGGTTTAACATGGACAAAGTGCATAAGTCCGCGGACTTGAAAAGCAATGCGCGAGCGACTATACTCTGGGTTTAACATGGACAAAGTGCATAAGTCCGCGGACTTGAAAAGCAATGCGCGAGCGACTAAACTATTAGTACCCGAGGAATTTTTACAAGATAAAAAGCAATGCGCGAGCGACTATACTCTGGGTTTAACATGGACAAAGTGCATAAGTCCGCGGACTTGAAAAGCAATGCGCGAGCGACTAAGCTCTTAGTACCCGAGGAATTTTTACAAGTTAAAAAGCAATGCGCGAGCGACTATCCTCTGGGTTTAACATGGACAAAGTGCTTAAGTCCGCGGACTTGAAAAGCAATGCGCGAGCGACTATACTCTGGGTTTAACATGGACAAAGTGCATAAGTCCGCGGACTTGAAAAGCAATGCGCGAGCGACTATACTCTGGGTTTAACATGGACAAAGTGCTTAAGTCCGCGGACTTGAAAAGCAATGCGCGAGCGACTATACTCTGGGTTTAACATGGACAAAGTGCATAAGTCCGCGGACTTGAAAAGCAATGCGCGAGCGACTATACTCTGGGTTTAACATGGACAAAGTGCATAAGTCCGCGGACTTGAAAAGCAATGCGCGAGCGACTATACTCTGGGTTTAACATGGACAAAGTGCTTAAGTCCGCGGACTTGAAAAGCAATGCGCGAGCGACTATACTCTGGGTTTAACATGGACAAAGTGCATAAGTCCGCGGACTTGAAAAGCAATGCGCGAGCGACTATACTCTGGGTTTAACATGGACAAAGTGCATAAGTCCGCGGACTTGAAAAGCAATGCGCGAGCGACTAAACTCTTAGTACCCGAGGAATTTTTACAAGTTAAAAAGCAATGCGCGAGCGACTAAACTCTTGGTGCTCGAGGAATTTTTACAAGTTAAAAAGCAATGCGCGAGCGACTATACTCTGGGTTTAACATAGACAAAGTGCATAAGTCCGCGGACTTGAAAAGCAATGCGCGAGCGACTAAACTATTAGTACCCGAGGAATTTTTACAAGATAAAAAGCAATGCGCGAGCGACTATACTCTGGGTTTAACATGGACAAAGTGCATAAGTCCGCGGACTTGAAAAGCAATGCGCGAGCGACTATACTCTCGGTTTAACATGGACAAAGTGCATAAGTCCGCGGACTTGAAAAGCAATGCGCGAGCGACTAAACCCTTAGTACCCGAGGAATTTTTACAAGTTAAAAAGCAATGCGCGAGCGACTATACTCTGGGTTTGACATGGACAAAGTGCATAAGTCCGCGGACTTGAAAAGCAATGCGCGAGCGACTAAACTCTTAGTACCCGAGGAATTTTTACAAGTTAAAAAGCAATGCGCGAGCGACTATACTCTGGGTTTAACATGGACAAAGTGCATAAGTCCGCGGACTTGAAAAGCAATGCGCGAGCGACTATACTCTGGGTTTAACATGGACAAAGTGCTTAAGTCCGCGGACTTGAAAAGCAATGCGCGAGCGACTATACTCTGGGTTTAACATGGACAAAGTGCATAAGTCCGCGGACTTGAAAAGCAATGCGCGAGCGACTAAACTATTAGTACCCGAGGAATTTTTACAAGATAAAAAGCAATGCGCGAGCGACTATACTCTGGGTTTAACATGGACAAAGTGCATAAGTCCGCGGACTTGAAAAGCAATGCGCGAGCGACTAAGCTCTTAGTACCCGAGGAATTTTTACAAGTTAAAAAGCAATGCGCGAGCGACTATCCTCTGGGTTTAACATGGACAAAGTGCTTAAGTCCGCGGACTTGAAAAGCAATGCGCGAGCGACTATACTCTGGGTTTAACATGGACAAAGTGCATAAGTCCGCGGACTTGAAAAGCAATGCGCGAGCGACTAAACCCTTAGTACCCGAGGAATTTTTACAAGTTAAAAAGCAATGCGCGAGCGACTATACTCTGGGTTTAACATGGACAAAGTGCATAAGTCCGCGGACTTGAAAAGCAATGCGCGAGCGACTATACTCTGGGTTTAACATGGACAAAGTGCTTAAGTCCGCGGACTTGAAAAGCAATGCGCGAGCGACTATACTCTGGGTTTAACATGGACAAAGTGCATAAGTCCGCGGACTTGAAAAGCAATGCGCGAGCGACTATACTCTGGGTTTAACATGGACAAAGTGCTTAAGTCCGCGGACTTGAAAAGCAATGCGCGAGCGACTATACTCTGGGTTTAACATGGACAAAGTGCATAAGTCCGCGGACTTGAAAAGCAATGCGCGAGCGACTATACTCTGGGTTTAACATGGACAAAGTGCATAAGTCCGCGGACTTGAAAAGCAATGCGCGAGCGACTAAACTCTTGGTACTCGAGGAATTTTTAAAAGTTAAAAAGCAATGCGCGAGCGACTATACTCTGGGTTTAACATGGACAAAGTGCATAAGTCCGCGGACTTGAAAAGCAATGCGCGAGCGACTATACTCTGGGTTTAACATGGACAAAGTGCATAAGTCCGCGGACTTGAAAAGCAATGCGCGAGCGACTATACTCTGGGTTTAACATGGACAAAGTGCTTAAGTCCGCGGACTTGAAAAGCAATGCGCGAGCGACTATACTCTGGGTTTAACATGGACAAAGTGCATAAGTCCGCGGACTTGAAAAGCAATGCGCGAGCGACTATACTCTGGGTTTAACATGGACAAAGTGCATAAGTCCGCGGACTTGAAAAGCAATGCGCGAGCGACTATACTCTGGGTCTAACATGGACAAAGTGCATAAGTCCGCGGACTTGAAAAGCAATGCGCGAGCGACTATACTCTGGGTTTAACATGGACAAAGTGCATAAGTCCGCGGACTTGAAAAGCAATGCGCGAGCGACTATACTCTGGGTTTAACATGGACAAAGTGCTTAAGTCCGCGGACTTGAAAAGCAATGCGCGAGCGACTATACTCTGGGTTTAACATGGACAAAGTGCTTAAGTCCGCGGACTTGAAAAGCAATGCGCCAGCGACTATACTCTGGGTTTAACATGGACAAAGTGCATAAGTCCGCGGACTTTAAAAGCAATGCGCGAGCGACTAAACTCTTAGTACCCGAGGAATTTTTACAAGTTAAAAAGCAATGCGCGAGCGACTATACTCTGGGTTTAACATGGACAAAGTGCTTAAGTCCGCGGACTTGAAAAGCAATGCGCGAGCGACTATACTCTGGGTTTAACATGGACAAAGTGCATAAGTCCGCGGACTTGAAAAGCAATGCGCGAGCGACTATACTCTGGGTTTAACATGGACAAAGTGCATAAGTCCGCGGACTTGAAAAGCAATGCGCGAGCGACTATACTCTGGGTTTAACATGGACAAAGTGCATAAGTCCGCGGACTTGAAAAGCAATGCGCGAGCGACTAAACTCTTAGTACCCGAGGAATTTTTACAAGTTAAAAAGCAATGCGCGAGCGACTATACTCTGGGTTTAACATGGACAAAGTGCATAAGTCCGCGGACTTGAAAAGCAATGCGCGAGCGACTATACTCTGGGTTTAACATGGACAAAGTGCTTAAGTCCGCGGACTTGAAAAGCAATGCGCGAGCGACTATACTCTGGGTTTAACATGGACAAAGTGCATAAGTCCGCGGACTTGAAAAGCAATGCGCGAGCGTCTATACTCTGGGTCTAACATGGACAAAGTGCATAAGTCCGCGGACTTGAAAAGCAATGCGCGAGCGACTAAACTCTTAGTACCCGAGGAATTTTTACAAGTTAAAAAGCAATGCGCGAGCGACTATACTCTGGGTTTAACATGGACAAAGTGCATAAGTCCGCGGACTTGAAAAGCAATGCGCGAGCGACTATACTCTGGGTTTAACATGGACAAAGTGCTTAAGTCCGCGGACTTGAAAAGCAATGCGCGAGCGACTATACTCTGGGTTTAACATGGACAAAGTGCATAAGTCCGCGGACTTGAAAAGCAATGCGCGAGCGTCTATACTCTGGGTCTAACATGGACAAAGTGCATAAGTCCGCGGACTTGAAAAGCAATGCGCGAGCGACTAAACCCTTAGTACCCGAGGAATTTTTACAAGTTAAAAAGCAATGCGCGAGCGACTATACTCTGGGTTTAACATGGACAAAGTGCATAAGTCCGCGGACTTGAAAAGCAATGCGCGAGCGACTATACTCTGGGTTTAACATGGACAAAGTGCTTAAGTCCGCGGACTTGAAAAGCAATGCGCGAGCGACTATACTCTGGGTTTAACATGGACAAAGTGCATAAGTCCGCGGACTTGAAAAGCAATGCGCGAGCGACTATACTCTGGGTTTAACATGGACAAAGTGCTTAAGTCCGCGGACTTGAAAAGCAATGCGCGAGCGACTAAACTATTAGTACCCGAGGAATTTTTACAAGATAAAAAGCAATGCGCGAGCGACTATACTCTGGGTTTAACATGGACAAAGTGCATAAGTCCGCGGACTTGAAAAGCAATGCGCGAGCGACTAAACCCTTAGTACCCGAGAAATTTTTACAAGTTAAAAAGCAATGCGCGAGCGACTATACTCTGGGTTTGACATGGACAAAGTGCATAAGTCCGCGGACTTGAAAAGCAATGCGCGAGCGACTAAACTCTTAGTACCCGAGGAATTTTTACAAGTTAAAAAGCAATGCGCGAGCGACTAAACTCTTGGTGCTCGAGGAATTTTTACAAGTTAAAAAGCAATGCGCGAGCGACTAAACTCTTGGTACTCGAGGAATTTTTACAAGTTAAAAAGCAATGCGCGAGCGACTAAACTCTTGGTGCTCGAGGAATATTTACAAGTTAAAAAGCAATGCGCGAGCGACTATACTCTGGGTTTAACATGGACAAAGTGCATAAGTCCGCGGACTTGAAAAGCAATGCGCGAGCGACTATACTCTGGGTTTAACATGGACAAAGTGCATAAGTCCGCGGACTTGAAAAGCAATGCGCGAGCGACTAAACTATTAGTACCCGAGGAATTTTTACAAGATAAAAAGCAATGCGCGAGCGACTATACTCTGGGTTTAACATGGACAAAGTGCATAAGTCCGCGGACTTGAAAAGCAATGCGCGAGCGACTAAGCTCTTAGTACCCGAGGAATTTTTACAAGTTAAAAAGCAATGCGCGAGCGACTATCCTCTGGGTTTAACATGGACAAAGTGCTTAAGTCCGCGGACTTGAAAAGCAATGCGCGAGCGACTATACTCTGGGTTTAACATGGACAAAGTGCATAAGTCCGCGGACTTGAAAAGCAATGCGCGAGCGACTAAACCCTTAGTACCCGAGGAATTTTTACAAGTTAAAAAGCAATGCGCGAGCGACTATACTCTGGGTTTAACATGGACAAAGTGCATAAGTCCGCGGACTTGAAAAGCAATGCGCGAGCGACTATACTCTGGGTTTAACATGGACAAAGTGCTTAAGTCCGCGGACTTGAAAAGCAATGCGCGAGCGACTATACTCTGGGTTTAACATGGACAAAGTGCATAAGTCCGCGGACTTGAAAAGCAATGCGCGAGCGACTATACTCTGGGTTTAACATGGACAAAGTGCTTAAGTCCGCGGACTTGAAAAGCAATGCGCGAGCGACTATACTCTGGGTTTAACATGGACAAAGTGCATAAGTCCGCGGACTTGAAAAGCAATGCGCGAGCGACTATACTCTGGGTTTAACATGGACAAAGTGCATAAGTCCGCGGACTTGAAAAGCAATGCGCGAGCGACTAAACTCTTAGTACCCGAGGAATTTTTACAAGTTAAAAAGCAATGCGCGAGCGACTAAACTCTTGGTGCTCGAGGAATTTTTACAAGTTAAAAAGCAATGCGCGAGCGACTAAACTCTTGGTACTCGAGGAATTTTTACAAGTTAAAAAGCAATGCGCGAGCGACTAAACTCTTGGTGCTCGAGGAATATTTACAAGTTAAAAAGCAATGCGCGAGCGACTATACTCTGGGTTTAACATGGACAAAGTGCTTAAGTCCGCGGACTTGAAAAGCAATGCGCGAGCGACTATACTCTGGGTTTAACATGGACAAAGTGCATAAGTCCGCGGACTTGAAAAGCAATGCGCGAGCGTCTATACTCTGGGTCTAACATGGACAAAGTGCATAAGTCCGCGGACTTGAAAAGCAATGCGCGAGCGACTAAACTATTAGTACCCGAGGAATTTTTACAAGATAAAAAGCAATGCGCGAGCGACTATACTCTGGGTTTAACATGGACAAAGTGCATAAGTCCGCGGACTTGAAAAGCAATGCGCGAGCGACTAAACTATTAGTACCCGAGGAATTTTTACAAGATAAAAAGCAATGCGCGAGCGACTATACTCTGGGTTTAACATGGACAAAGTGCATAAGTCCGCGGACTTGAAAAGCAATGCGCGAGCGACTATACTCTGGGTTTAACATGGACAAAGTGCATAAGTCCGCGGACTTGAAAAGCAATGCGCGAGCGACTAAACTATTAGTACCCGAGGAATTTTTACAAGATAAAAAGCAATGCGCGAGCGACTATACTCTGGGTTTAACATGGACAAAGTGCATAAGTCCGCGGACTTGAAAAGCAATGCGCGAGCGACTATACTCTGGGTTTAACATGGACAAAGTGCTCAAGTCCGCGGACTTGAAAAGCAATGCGCGAGCGACTATACTCTGGGTTTAACATGGACAAAGTGCATAAGTCCGCGGACTTGAAAAGCAATGCGCGAGCGACTAAACTATTAGTACCCGAGGAATTTTTACAAGATAAAAAGCAATGCGCGAGCGACTATACTCTGGGTTTAACATGGACAAAGTGCATAAGTCCGCGGACTTGAAAAGCAATGCGCGAGCGACTAAGCTCTTAGTACCCGAGGAATTTTTACAAGTTAAAAAGCAATGCGCGAGCGACTATCCTCTGGGTTTAACATGGACAAAGTGCTTAAGTCCGCGGACTTGAAAAGCAATGCGCGAGCGACTATACTCTGGGTTTAACATGGACAAAGTGCATAAGTCCGCGGACTTGAAAAGCAATGCGCGAGCGACTAAACCCTTAGTACCCGAGGAATTTTTACAAGTTAAAAAGCAATGCGCGAGCGACTATACTCTGGGTTTAACATGGACAAAGTGCATAAGTCCGCGGACTTGAAAAGCAATGCGCGAGCGACTATACTCTGGGTTTAACATGGACAAAGTGCTTAAGTCCGCGGACTTGAAAAGCAATGCGCGAGCGACTATACTCTGGGTTTAACATGGACAAAGTGCATAAGTCCGCGGACTTGAAAAGCAATGCGCGAGCGACTATACTCTGGGTTTAACATGGACAAAGTGCTTAAGTCCGCGGACTTGAAAAGCAATGCGCGAGCGACTATACTCTGGGTTTAACATGGACAAAGTGCATAAGTCCGCGGACTTGAAAAGCAATGCGCGAGCGACTATACTCTGGGTTTAACATGGACAAAGTGCATAAGTCCGCGGACTTGAAAAGCAATGCGCGAGCGACTAAACTCTTAGTACCCGAGGAATTTTTACAAGTTAAAAAGCAATGCGCGAGCGACTAAACTCTTGGTGCTCGAGGAATTTTTACAAGTTAAAAAGCAATGCGCGAGCGACTATACTCTGGGTTTAACATAGACAAAGTGCATAAGTCCGCGGACTTGAAAAGCAATGCGCGAGCGACTAAACTATTAGTACCCGAGGAATTTTTACAAGATAAAAAGCAATGCGCGAGCGACTATACTCTGGGTTTAACATGGACAAAGTGCATAAGTCCGCGGACTTGAAAAGCAATGCGCGAGCGACTATACTCTGGGTTTAACATGGACAAAGTGCATAAGTCCGCGGACTTGAAAAGCAATGCGCGAGCGACTAAACCCTTAGTACCCGAGGAATTTTTACAAGTTAAAAAGCAATGCGCGAGCGACTATACTCTGGGTTTGACATGGACAAAGTGCATAAGTCCGCGGACTTGAAAAGCAATGCGCGAGCGACTAAACTCTTAGTACCCGAGGAATTTTTACAAGTTAAAAAGCAATGCGCGAGCGACTAAACTCTTGGTGCTCGAGGAATTTTTACAAGTTAAAAAGCAATGCGCGAGCGACTAAACTCTTGGTACTCGAGGAATTTTTACAAGTTAAAAAGCAATGCGCGAGCGACTAAACTCTTGGTGCTCGAGGAATATTTACAAGTTAAAAAGCAATGCGCGAGCGACTATACTCTGGGTTTAACATGGACAAAGTGCTTAAGTCCGCGGACTTGAAAAGCAATGCGCGAGCGACTATACTCTGGGTTTAACATGGACAAAGTGCATAAGTCCGCGGACTTGAAAAGCAATGCGCGAGCGACTAAACCCTTAGTACCCGAGGAATTTTTACAAGTTAAAAAGCAATGCGCGAGCGACTATACTCTGGGTTTAACATGGACAAAGTGCATAAGTCCGCGGACTTGAAAAGCAATGCGCGAGCGACTATACTCTGGGTTTAACATGGACAAAGTGCTTAAGTCCGCGGACTTGAAAAGCAATGCGCGAGCGACTATACTCTGGGTTTAACATGGACAAAGTGCATAAGTCCGCGGACTTGAAAAGCAATGCGCGAGCGACTATACTCTGGGTCTAACATGGACAAAGTGCATAAGTCCGCGGACTTGAAAAGCAATGCGCGAGCGACTAAACTCTTAGTACCCGAGGAATTTTTACAAGTTAAAAAGCAATGCGCGAGCGACTAAACTCTTGGTGCTCGAGGAATTTTTACAAGTTAAAAAGCAATGCGCGAGCGACTAAACTCTTGGTACTCGAGGAATTTTTACAAGTTAAAAAGCAATGCGCGAGCGACTAAACTCTTGGTGCTCGAGGAATATTTACAAGTTAAAAAGCAATGCGCGAGCGACTATACTCTGGGTTTAACATGGACAAAGTGCATAAGTCCGCGGACTTGAAAAGCAATGCGCGAGCGACTATACTCTGGGTTTAACATGGACAAAGTGCATAAGTCCGCGGACTTGAAAAGCAATGCGCGAGCGACTAAACTATTAGTACCCGAGGAATTTTTACAAGATAAAAAGCAATGCGCGAGCGACTATACTCTGGGTTTAACATGGACAAAGTGCATAAGTCCGCGGACTTGAAAAGCAATGCGCGAGCGACTAAGCTCTTAGTACCCGAGGAATTTTTACAAGTTAAAAAGCAATGCGCGAGCGACTATCCTCTGGGTTTAACATGGACAAAGTGCTTAAGTCCGCGGACTTGAAAAGCAATGCGCGAGCGACTATACTCTGGGTTTAACATGGACAAAGTGCATAAGTCCGCGGACTTGAAAAGCAATGCGCGAGCGACTATACTCTGGGTTTAACATGGACAAAGTGCTTAAGTCCGCGGACTTGAAAAGCAATGCGCGAGCGACTATACTCTGGGTTTAACATGGACAAAGTGCATAAGTCCGCGGACTTGAAAAGCAATGCGCGAGCGACTATACTCTGGGTTTAACATGGACAAAGTGCATAAGTCCGCGGACTTGAAAAGCAATGCGCGAGCGTCTATACTCTGGGTCTAACATGGACAAAGTGCATAAGTCCGCGGACTTGAAAAGCAATGCGCGAGCGACTAAACTCTTAGTACCCGAGGAATTTTTACAAGTTAAAAAGCAATGCGCGAGCGACTATACTCTGGGTTTAACATGGACAAAGTGCTTAAGTCCGCGGACTTGAAAAGCAATGCGCGAGCGACTATACTCTGGGTTTAACATGGACAAAGTGCATAAGTCCGCGGACTTGAAAAGCAATGCGCGAGCGTCTATACTCTGGGTCTAACATGGACAAAGTGCATAAGTCCGCGGACTTGAAAAGCAATGCGCGAGCGACTAAACTCTTAGTACCCGAGGAATTTTTACAAGTTAAAAAGCAATGCGCGAGCGACTATACTCTGGGTTTAACATGGACAAAGTGCATAAGTCCGCGGACTTGAAAAGCAATGCGCGAGCGACTATACTCTGGGTTTAACATGGACAAAGTGCTTAAGTCCGCGGACTTGAAAAGCAATGCGCGAGCGACTATACTCTGGGTTTAACATGGACAAAGTGCATAAGTCCGCGGACTTGAAAAGCAATGCGCGAGCGTCTATACTCTGGGTCTAACATGGACAAAGTGCATAAGTCCGCGGACTTGAAAAGCAATGCGCGAGCGACTAAACCCTTAGTACCCGAGGAATTTTTACAAGTTAAAAAGCAATGCGCGAGCGACTATACTCTGGGTTTAACATGGACAAAGTGCATAAGTCCGCGGACTTGAAAAGCAATGCGCGAGCGACTATACTCTGGGTTTAACATGGACAAAGTGCTTAAGTCCGCGGACTTGAAAAGCAATGCGCGAGCGACTATACTCTGGGTTTAACATGGACAAAGTGCATAAGTCCGCGGACTTGAAAAGCAATGCGCGAGCGACTATACTCTGGGTTTAACATGGACAAAGTGCATAAGTCCGCGGACTTGAAAAGCAATGCGCGAGCGACTAAACTCTTAGTACCCGAGGAATTTTTACAAGTTAAAAAGCAATGCGCGAGCGACTATACTCTGGGTTTAACATGGACAAAGTGCATAAGTCCGCGGACTTGAAAAGCAATGCGCGAGCGACTATACTCTGGGTTTAACATGGACAAAGTGCTTAAGTCCGCGGACTTGAAAAGCAATGCGCGAGCGACTATACTCTGGGTTTAACATGGACAAAGTGCATAAGTCCGCGGACTTGAAAAGCAATGCGCGAGCGTCTATACTCTGGGTCTAACATGGACAAAGTGCATAAGTCCGCGGACTTGAAAAGCAATGCGCGAGCGACTAAACTCTTAGTACCCGAGGAATTTTTACAAGTTAAAAAGCAATGCGCGAGCGACTATACTCTGGGTTTAACATGGACAAAGTGCATAAGTCCGCGGACTTGAAAAGCAATGCGCGAGCGACTATACTCTGGGTTTAACATGGACAAAGTGCTTAAGTCCGCGGACTTGAAAAGCAATGCGCGAGCGACTATACTCTGGGTTTAACATGGACAAAGTGCATAAGTCCGCGGACTTGAAAAGCAATGCGCGAGCGTCTATACTCTGGGTCTAACATGGACAAAGTGCATAAGTCCGCGGACTTGAAAAGCAATGCGCGAGCGACTAAACCCTTAGTACCCGAGGAATTTTTACAAGTTAAAAAGCAATGCGCGAGCGACTATACTCTGGGTTTAACATGGACAAAGTGCATAAGTCCGCGGACTTGAAAAGCAATGCGCGAGCGACTATACTCTGGGTTTAACATGGACAAAGTGCTTAAGTCCGCGGACTTGAAAAGCAATGCGCGAGCGACTATACTCTGGGTTTAACATGGACAAAGTGCATAAGTCCGCGGACTTGAAAAGCAATGCGCGAGCGACTATACTCTGGGTTTAACATGGACAAAGTGCTTAAGTCCGCGGACTTGAAAAGCAATGCGCGAGCGACTAAACTATTAGTACCCGAGGAATTTTTACAAGATAAAAAGCAATGCGCGAGCGACTATACTCTGGGTTTAACATGGACAAAGTGCATAAGTCCGCGGACTTGAAAAGCAATGCGCGAGCGACTAAACCCTTAGTACCCGAGAAATTTTTACAAGTTAAAAAGCAATGCGCGAGCGACTATACTCTGGGTTTGACATGGACAAAGTGCATAAGTCCGCGGACTTGAAAAGCAATGCGCGAGCGACTAAACTCTTAGTACCCGAGGAATTTTTACAAGTTAAAAAGCAATGCGCGAGCGACTAAACTCTTGGTGCTCGAGGAATTTTTACAAGTTAAAAAGCAATGCGCGAGCGACTAAACTCTTGGTACTCGAGGAATTTTTACAAGTTAAAAAGCAATGCGCGAGCGACTAAACTCTTGGTGCTCGAGGAATATTTACAAGTTAAAAAGCAATGCGCGAGCGACTATACTCTGGGTTTAACATGGACAAAGTGCATAAGTCCGCGGACTTGAAAAGCAATGCGCGAGCGACTATACTCTGGGTTTAACATGGACAAAGTGCATAAGTCCGCGGACTTGAAAAGCAATGCGCGAGCGACTAAACTATTAGTACCCGAGGAATTTTTACAAGATAAAAAGCAATGCGCGAGCGACTATACTCTGGGTTTAACATGGACAAAGTGCATAAGTCCGCGGACTTGAAAAGCAATGCGCGAGCGACTAAGCTCTTAGTACCCGAGGAATTTTTACAAGTTAAAAAGCAATGCGCGAGCGACTATCCTCTGGGTTTAACATGGACAAAGTGCTTAAGTCCGCGGACTTGAAAAGCAATGCGCGAGCGACTATACTCTGGGTTTAACATGGACAAAGTGCATAAGTCCGCGGACTTGAAAAGCAATGCGCGAGCGACTAAACCCTTAGTACCCGAGGAATTTTTACAAGTTAAAAAGCAATGCGCGAGCGACTATACTCTGGGTTTAACATGGACAAAGTGCATAAGTCCGCGGACTTGAAAAGCAATGCGCGAGCGACTATACTCTGGGTTTAACATGGACAAAGTGCTTAAGTCCGCGGACTTGAAAAGCAATGCGCGAGCGACTATACTCTGGGTTTAACATGGACAAAGTGCATAAGTCCGCGGACTTGAAAAGCAATGCGCGAGCGACTATACTCTGGGTTTAACATGGACAAAGTGCTTAAGTCCGCGGACTTGAAAAGCAATGCGCGAGCGACTAAACTCTTAGTACCCGAGGAATTTTTACAAGTTAAAAAGCAATGCGCGAGCGACTATACTCTGGGTTTAACATGGACAAAGTGCATAAGTCCGCGGACTTGAAAAGCAATGCGCGAGCGACTATACTCTGGGTTTAACATGGACAAAGTGCTTAAGTCCGCGGACTTGAAAAGCAATGCGCGAGCGACTATACTCTGGGTTTAACATGGACAAAGTGCATAAGTCCGCGGACTTGAAAAGCAATGCGCGAGCGTCTATACTCTGGGTCTAACATGGACAAAGTGCATAAGTCCGCGGACTTGAAAAGCAATGCGCGAGCGACTAAACTCTTAGTACCCGAGGAATTTTTACAAGTTAAAAAGCAATGCGCGAGCGACTATACTCTGGGTTTAACATGGACAAAGTGCATAAGTCCGCGGACTTGAAAAGCAATGCGCGAGCGACTATACTCTGGGTTTAACATGGACAAAGTGCTTAAGTCCGCGGACTTGAAAAGCAATGCGCGAGCGACTATACTCTGGGTTTAACATGGACAAAGTGCATAAGTCCGCGGACTTGAAAAGCAATGCGCGAGCGTCTATACTCTGGGTCTAACATGGACAAAGTGCATAAGTCCGCGGACTTGAAAAGCAATGCGCGAGCGACTAAACCCTTAGTACCCGAGGAATTTTTACAAGTTAAAAAGCAATGCGCGAGCGACTATACTCTGGGTTTAACATGGACAAAGTGCATAAGTCCGCGGACTTGAAAAGCAATGCGCGAGCGACTATACTCTGGGTTTAACATGGACAAAGTGCTTAAGTCCGCGGACTTGAAAAGCAATGCGCGAGCGACTATACTCTGGGTTTAACATGGACAAAGTGCATAAGTCCGCGGACTTGAAAAGCAATGCGCGAGCGACTATACTCTGGGTTTAACATGGACAAAGTGCTTAAGTCCGCGGACTTGAAAAGCAATGCGCGAGCGACTAAACTATTAGTACCCGAGGAATTTTTACAAGATAAAAAGCAATGCGCGAGCGACTATACTCTGGGTTTAACATGGACAAAGTGCATAAGTCCGCGGACTTGAAAAGCAATGCGCGAGCGACTAAACCCTTAGTACCCGAGAAATTTTTACAAGTTAAAAAGCAATGCGCGAGCGACTATACTCTGGGTTTGACATGGACAAAGTGCATAAGTCCGCGGACTTGAAAAGCAATGCGCGAGCGACTAAACTCTTAGTACCCGAGGAATTTTTACAAGTTAAAAAGCAATGCGCGAGCGACTAAACTCTTGGTGCTCGAGGAATTTTTACAAGTTAAAAAGCAATGCGCGAGCGACTAAACTCTTGGTACTCGAGGAATTTTTACAAGTTAAAAAGCAATGCGCGAGCGACTAAACTCTTGGTGCTCGAGGAATATTTACAAGTTAAAAAGCAATGCGCGAGCGACTATACTCTGGGTTTAACATGGACAAAGTGCATAAGTCCGCGGACTTGAAAAGCAATGCGCGAGCGTCTATACTCTGGGTCTAACATGGACAAAGTGCATAAGTCCGCGGACTTGAAAAGCAATGCGCGAGCGACTAAACTCTTAGTACCCGAGGAATTTTTACAAGTTAAAAAGCAATGCGCGAGCGACTATACTCTGGGTTTAACATGGACAAAGTGCATAAGTCCGCGGACTTGAAAAGCAATGCGCGAGCGACTATACTCTGGGTTTAACATGGACAAAGTGCTTAAGTCCGCGGACTTGAAAAGCAATGCGCGAGCGACTATACTCTGGGTTTAACATGGACAAAGTGCATAAGTCCGCGGACTTGAAAAGCAATGCGCGAGCGTCTATACTCTGGGTCTAACATGGACAAAGTGCATAAGTCCGCGGACTTGAAAAGCAATGCGCGAGCGACTAAACCCTTAGTACCCGAGGAATTTTTACAAGTTAAAAAGCAATGCGCGAGCGACTATACTCTGGGTTTAACATGGACAAAGTGCATAAGTCCGCGGACTTGAAAAGCAATGCGCGAGCGACTATACTCTGGGTTTAACATGGACAAAGTGCTTAAGTCCGCGGACTTGAAAAGCAATGCGCGAGCGACTATACTCTGGGTTTAACATGGACAAAGTGCATAAGTCCGCGGACTTGAAAAGCAATGCGCGAGCGACTATACTCTGGGTTTAACATGGACAAAGTGCTTAAGTCCGCGGACTTGAAAAGCAATGCGCGAGCGACTAAACTATTAGTACCCGAGGAATTTTTACAAGATAAAAAGCAATGCGCGAGCGACTATACTCTGGGTTTAACATGGACAAAGTGCATAAGTCCGCGGACTTGAAAAGCAATGCGCGAGCGACTAAACCCTTAGTACCCGAGAAATTTTTACAAGTTAAAAAGCAATGCGCGAGCGACTATACTCTGGGTTTGACATGGACAAAGTGCATAAGTCCGCGGACTTGAAAAGCAATGCGCGAGCGACTAAACTCTTAGTACCCGAGGAATTTTTACAAGTTAAAAAGCAATGCGCGAGCGACTAAACTCTTGGTGCTCGAGGAATTTTTACAAGTTAAAAAGCAATGCGCGAGCGACTAAACTCTTGGTACTCGAGGAATTTTTACAAGTTAAAAAGCAATGCGCGAGCGACTAAACTCTTGGTGCTCGAGGAATATTTACAAGTTAAAAAGCAATGCGCGAGCGACTATACTCTGGGTTTAACATGGACAAAGTGCATAAGTCCGCGGACTTGAAAAGCAATGCGCGAGCGACTATACTCTGGGTTTAACATGGACAAAGTGCATAAGTCCGCGGACTTGAAAAGCAATGCGCGAGCGACTAAACTATTAGTACCCGAGGAATTTTTACAAGATAAAAAGCAATGCGCGAGCGACTATACTCTGGGTTTAACATGGACAAAGTGCATAAGTCCGCGGACTTGAAAAGCAATGCGCGAGCGACTAAGCTCTTAGTACCCGAGGAATTTTTACAAGTTAAAAAGCAATGCGCGAGCGACTATCCTCTGGGTTTAACATGGACAAAGTGCTTAAGTCCGCGGACTTGAAAAGCAATGCGCGAGCGACTATACTCTGGGTTTAACATGGACAAAGTGCATAAGTCCGCGGACTTGAAAAGCAATGCGCGAGCGACTAAACCCTTAGTACCCGAGGAATTTTTACAAGTTAAAAAGCAATGCGCGAGCGACTATACTCTGGGTTTAACATGGACAAAGTGCATAAGTCCGCGGACTTGAAAAGCAATGCGCGAGCGACTATACTCTGGGTTTAACATGGACAAAGTGCTTAAGTCCGCGGACTTGAAAAGCAATGCGCGAGCGACTATACTCTGGGTTTAACATGGACAAAGTGCATAAGTCCGCGGACTTGAAAAGCAATGCGCGAGCGACTATACTCTGGGTTTAACATGGACAAAGTGCTTAAGTCCGCGGACTTGAAAAGCAATGCGCGAGCGACTATACTCTGGGTTTAACATGGACAAAGTGCATAAGTCCGCGGACTTGAAAAGCAATGCGCGAGCGACTATACTCTGGGTTTAACATGGACAAAGTGCATAAGTCCGCGGACTTGAAAAGCAATGCGCGAGCGACTAAACTCTTAGTACCCGAGGAATTTTTACAAGTTAAAAAGCAATGCGCGAGCGACTAAACTCTTGGTGCTCGAGGAATTTTTACAAGTTAAAAAGCAATGCGCGAGCGACTAAACTCTTGGTACTCGAGGAATTTTTACAAGTTAAAAAGCAATGCGCGAGCGACTAAACTCTTGGTGCTCGAGGAATATTTACAAGTTAAAAAGCAATGCGCGAGCGACTATACTCTGGGTTTAACATGGACAAAGTGCTTAAGTCCGCGGACTTGAAAAGCAATGCGCGAGCGACTATACTCTGGGTTTAACATGGACAAAGTGCATAAGTCCGCGGACTTGAAAAGCAATGCGCGAGCGTCTATACTCTGGGTCTAACATGGACAAAGTGCATAAGTCCGCGGACTTGAAAAGCAATGCGCGAGCGACTAAACTATTAGTACCCGAGGAATTTTTACAAGATAAAAAGCAATGCGCGAGCGACTATACTCTGGGTTTAACATGGACAAAGTGCATAAGTCCGCGGACTTGAAAAGCAATGCGCGAGCGACTAAACTATTAGTACCCGAGGAATTTTTACAAGATAAAAAGCAATGCGCGAGCGACTATACTCTGGGTTTAACATGGACAAAGTGCATAAGTCCGCGGACTTGAAAAGCAATGCGCGAGCGACTATACTCTGGGTTTAACATGGACAAAGTGCATAAGTCCGCGGACTTGAAAAGCAATGCGCGAGCGACTAAACTATTAGTACCCGAGGAATTTTTACAAGATAAAAAGCAATGCGCGAGCGACTATACTCTGGGTTTAACATGGACAAAGTGCATAAGTCCGCGGACTTGAAAAGCAATGCGCGAGCGACTATACTCTGGGTTTAACATGGACAAAGTGCTCAAGTCCGCGGACTTGAAAAGCAATGCGCGAGCGACTATACTCTGGGTTTAACATGGACAAAGTGCATAAGTCCGCGGACTTGAAAAGCAATGCGCGAGCGACTAAACTATTAGTACCCGAGGAATTTTTACAAGATAAAAAGCAATGCGCGAGCGACTATACTCTGGGTTTAACATGGACAAAGTGCATAAGTCCGCGGACTTGAAAAGCAATGCGCGAGCGACTAAGCTCTTAGTACCCGAGGAATTTTTACAAGTTAAAAAGCAATGCGCGAGCGACTATCCTCTGGGTTTAACATGGACAAAGTGCTTAAGTCCGCGGACTTGAAAAGCAATGCGCGAGCGACTATACTCTGGGTTTAACATGGACAAAGTGCATAAGTCCGCGGACTTGAAAAGCAATGCGCGAGCGACTAAACCCTTAGTACCCGAGGAATTTTTACAAGTTAAAAAGCAATGCGCGAGCGACTATACTCTGGGTTTAACATGGACAAAGTGCATAAGTCCGCGGACTTGAAAAGCAATGCGCGAGCGACTATACTCTGGGTTTAACATGGACAAAGTGCTTAAGTCCGCGGACTTGAAAAGCAATGCGCGAGCGACTATACTCTGGGTTTAACATGGACAAAGTGCATAAGTCCGCGGACTTGAAAAGCAATGCGCGAGCGACTATACTCTGGGTTTAACATGGACAAAGTGCTTAAGTCCGCGGACTTGAAAAGCAATGCGCGAGCGACTATACTCTGGGTTTAACATGGACAAAGTGCATAAGTCCGCGGACTTGAAAAGCAATGCGCGAGCGACTATACTCTGGGTTTAACATGGACAAAGTGCATAAGTCCGCGGACTTGAAAAGCAATGCGCGAGCGACTAAACTCTTAGTACCCGAGGAATTTTTACAAGTTAAAAAGCAATGCGCGAGCGACTAAACTCTTGGTGCTCGAGGAATTTTTACAAGTTAAAAAGCAATGCGCGAGCGACTATACTCTGGGTTTAACATAGACAAAGTGCATAAGTCCGCGGACTTGAAAAGCAATGCGCGAGCGACTAAACTATTAGTACCCGAGGAATTTTTACAAGATAAAAAGCAATGCGCGAGCGACTATACTCTGGGTTTAACATGGACAAAGTGCATAAGTCCGCGGACTTGAAAAGCAATGCGCGAGCGACTATACTCTGGGTTTAACATGGACAAAGTGCATAAGTCCGCGGACTTGAAAAGCAATGCGCGAGCGACTAAACCCTTAGTACCCGAGGAATTTTTACAAGTTAAAAAGCAATGCGCGAGCGACTATACTCTGGGTTTGACATGGACAAAGTGCATAAGTCCGCGGACTTGAAAAGCAATGCGCGAGCGACTAAACTCTTAGTACCCGAGGAATTTTTACAAGTTAAAAAGCAATGCGCGAGCGACTAAACTCTTGGTGCTCGAGGAATTTTTACAAGTTAAAAAGCAATGCGCGAGCGACTAAACTCTTGGTACTCGAGGAATTTTTACAAGTTAAAAAGCAATGCGCGAGCGACTAAACTCTTGGTGCTCGAGGAATATTTACAAGTTAAAAAGCAATGCGCGAGCGACTATACTCTGGGTTTAACATGGACAAAGGTGCTTAAGTCCGCGGACTTGAAAAGCAATGCGCGAGCGACTATACTCTGGGTTTAACATGGACAAAGTGCATAAGTCCGCGGACTTGAAAAGCAATGCGCGAGCGACTAAACCCTTAGTACCCGAGGAATTTTTTACAAGTTAAAAAGCAATGCGCGAGCGACTATACTCTGGGTTTAACATGGACAAAGTAGCATAAGTCCGCGGACTTGAAAAGCAATGCGCGAGCGACTATACTCTGGTTTAACATGGACAAAGTGCTTAAGTCCGCGGACTTGAAAAGCAATGCGCGAGCGACTATACTCTGGGTTTAACATGGACAAAGTGCATAAGTCCGCGGACTTGAAAAGCAATGCGCGAGCGACTATACTCTGGGTCTAACATGGACAAAGTGCATAAGTCCGCGGACTTGAAAAGCAATGCGCGAGCGACTAAACTCTTAGTACCCGAGGAATTTTTACAAGTTAAAAAGCAATGCGCGAGCGACTAAACTCTTGGTGCTCGAGGAATTTTTACAAGTTAAAAAGCAATGCGCGAGCGACTAAACTCTTGGTACTCGAGGAATTTTTACAAGTTAAAAAGCAATGCGCGAGCGACTAACTCTTGGTGCTCGAGGAATATTACAAGTTAAAAAGCAATGCGCGAGCGACTATACTCTGGGTTTAACATGGACAAAGTGCATAAGTCCGCGGACTTGAAAAGCAATGCGCGAGCGACTATACTCTGGGTTTAACATGGACAAAGTGCATAAGTCCGCGGACTTGAAAAGCAATGCGCGAGCGACTAAACTATTAGTACCCGAGGAATTTTTACAAGATAAAAAGCAATGCGCGAGCGACTATACTCTGGGTTTAACATGGACAAAGTGCATAAGTCCGCGGACTTGAAAGCAATGCGCGAGCGACTAAGCTCTTAGTACCCGAGGAATTTTTACAAGTTAAAAAGCAATGCGCGAGCGACTATCCTCTGGGTTTAACATGGACCAAAGTGCTTAAGTCCGCGGACTTGAAAAGCAATGCGCGAGCGACTATACTCTGGGTTTAACATGGACAAAGTGCATAAGTCCGCGACTTGAAAAGCAATGCGCGAGCGACTATACTCTGGGTTTAACATGGACAAAGTGCTTAAGTCCGCGGACTTGAAAAGCAATGCGCGAGCGACTATACTCTGGGTTTAACATGGACAAAGTGCATAAGTCCGCGGACTTGAAAAGCAATGCGCGAGCGACTATACTCTGGGTTTAACATGGACAAAGTGCATAAGTCCCGCGGACTTGAAAAGCAATGCGCGAGCGTCTATACTCTGGGTCTAACATGGACAAAGTGCATAAGTCCGCGGACTTGAAAAGCAATGCGCGAGCGACTAAACTCTTAGTACCCGAGGAATTTTTTACAAGTTAAAAAGCAATGCGCGAGCGACTATACTCTGGGTTTAACATGGACAAAGTGCTTAAGTCCGCGGACTTGAAAGCAATGCGCGAGCGACTATACTCTGGGTTTAACATGGACAAAGTGCATAAGTCCGCGGACTTGAAAAGCAATGCGCGAGCGTCTATACTCTGGGTCTAACATGGACAAAGTGCATAAGTCCGCGGACTTGAAAAGCAATGCGCGAGCGACTAAACCCTCTTAGTACCCGAGGAATTTTTACAAGTTAAAAAGCAATGCGCGAGCGACTATACTCTGGGTTTAACATGGACAAAGTGCATAAGTCCGCGGACTTGAAAAGCCAATGCGCGAGCGACTATACTCCTGGGTTTAACATGGACACAGTGCTTAAGTCCGCGGACTTGAAAAGCAATGCGCGAGCGACTATACTCTGGGTTTAACATGGACAAAGTGCATAAGTCCGCGGACTTGAAAAGCAATGCGCGAGCGTCTATACTCTGGGTCTAACATGGACAAAGTGCATAAGTCGCGGACTTGAAAAGCAATGCGCGAGCGACTAAACTCCTTAGTACCCGAGGAATTTTTACAAGTTAAAAAGCAATGCGCGAGCGACTATACTCTGGGTTTAACATGGACAAAGTGCATAAGTCCGCGGACTTGAAAAGCAATGCGCGAGCGACTATACTCTGGGTTTAACATGGACAAAGTGCTTAAGTCCGCGGACTTGAAACAGCAATGCGCGAGCCGACTATACTCTGGGTTTAACATGGACAAAGTGCATAAGTCCGCGGACTTGAAAAGCAATGCGCGAGCGGACTAGACTCTGGGTGTTTAACATGGACCAAGTGCATAAGTCCGCGGACCTTGAAAGCAATGCGCGAGCGACTAAACTCTTAGTACCCGAGGAATTTTTACAAGTTAAAAAGCAATGCGCGAGCGACTAATACTCTGGGTTTAACATGGACAAAGTGCATAAGTCCGCGGACTTGGAAAAGCAATGCGCGAGCGACTATACTCTGGTTTAAACATGGACAAAGTGCTTAAGTCCGCGGACTTGAAAAGCAATGCGCGAGCGACTATACTCTGGGTTTAACATGGACAAAGTGCATAAGTCCGCGGACTTGAAAAGCAATGCGCGAGCGTCTATTCTCCTGGGTCTAACATGGACAAAGTGCATAAGTCCGCGGACTTGAAAAGCAATGCGCGAGCGACTAAACTCTTAGTACCCGAGGAATTTTTACAAGTTAAAAAGCAATGCGCGAGCGACTATACTCTGGGTTTAACATGGACAAAGTGCATAAGTCCGCGGACTTGAAAAAGCAATGCGCGAGCGACTATATCTGGGTTTAACATGGACAAAGTGCTTAAGTCCGCGGACTTGAAAAGCAATGCGCGAGCGACTATACTCTGGGTTTAACATGGACAAAGTGCATAAGTCCAGCAATGCGCGAGCGTCTATACTCTGGGTCTAACATGGACAAAGTGCATAAGTCCGCGGACTTGAAAAGCAATGCGCGAGCGACTAAACCCTTAGTACCCGAGGAATTTTTACAAGTTAAAAAGCAATGCGCGAGCGACTATACTCTGGGTTTAACATGGACAAAGTGCATAAGTCCGCGGACTTGAAAAGCAATGCGCGAGCGACTATACTCTGGGTTTAACATGGACAAAGTGCTTAAGTCCGCGACTTGAAAAGCAATGCGCGAGCGACTATACTCTGGGTTTAACATGGACAAAGTGCATAAGTCCGCGGACTTGAAAAGCAATGCGCGAGCGACTATACTCTGGGTTTAACATGGACAAAGTGCTTAAGTCCGCGGACTTGAAAAGCAATGCGCGAGCGACTAAACCATTAGTACCCGAGGAATTTTTACAAGATAAAAAGCAATGCGCGAGCGACTATACTCTGGGTTTAACATGGACAAAGTGCATAAGTCCGCGGACTTGAAAGCAATGCGCGAGCGACTAAACCCTTAGTACCCGAGAAATTTTTACAAGTTAAAAAGCAATGCGCGAGCGACTATACTCTGGGTTGACATGGACAAAGTGCATAAGTCCGCGGACTTGAAAAGCAATGCGCGAGCGACTAAACTCTTAGTACCCGAGGAATTTTTACAAGTTAAAAAGCAATGCGCGAGCGACTAAACTCTTGGTGCTCGAGGAATTTTTACAAGTTAAAAAGCAATGCGCGAGCGACTAAACTCTTGGTACTCGAGGAATTTTTACAAGTTAAAAGCAATGCGCGAGCGACTAAACTCTTGGTGCTCGAGGAATATTTACAAGTTAAAAAGCAATGCGCGAGCGACTATACTCTGGGTTTAACATGGACAAAGTGCATAAGTCCGCGGACTTGAAAGCAATGCGCGAGCGACTATACTCTGGGTTTAACATGGACAAAGTGCATAAGTCCGCGGACTTGAAAAGCAATGCGCGAGCGACTAAACTATTAGTACCCGAGGAATTTTTACAAGATAAAAAGCAATGCGCGAGCGACTATACTCTGGGTTTAACATGGACAAAGTGCATAAGTCCGCGGACTTGAAAGCAATGCGCGAGCGACTAAGCTCTTAGTACCCGAGGAATTTTTACAAGTAAAAAGCAATGCGCGAGCGACTATCCTCTGGGTTTAACATGGACAAAGTGCTTAAGTCCGCGGACTTGAAAAGCAATGCGCGAGCGACTATACTCTGGGTTTAACATGGACAAAGTGCATAGTCCGCGGACTTGAAAAGCAATGCGCGAGCGACTAAACCCCTTAGTACCCGAGGAATTTTTACAAGTTAAAAAGCAATGCGCGAGCGACTATACTCTGGGTTTAACATGGACAAAGTGCATAAGTCCGCGGACTTGAAAAGCAATGCGCGAGCGACTATACTCTGGGTTTAACATGGACAAAGTGCTTAAGTCCGCGGACTTGAAAAGCAATGCGCGAGCGACTATACTCTGGGTTTAACATGGACAAAGTGCATAAGTCCGCGGACTTGAAAAGCAATGCGCGAGCGACTATACTCTGGGTTTAACATGGACAAAGTGCTTAAGTCCGCGGACTTGAAAAGCAATGCGCGAGCGACTATACTCTGGGTTTAACATGGACAAAGTGCATAAGTCCGCGGACTTGAAAAGCAATGCGCGAGCGACTATACTCTGGGTTTAACATGGACAAAGTGCATAAGTCCGCGGACTTGAAAAGCAATGCGCGAGCGACTAAACTCTTAGTACCCGAGGAATTTTTACAAGTTAAAAAGCAATGCGCGAGCGACTAAACTCTTGGTGCTCGAGGAATTTTTACAAGTTAAAAAGCAATGCGCGAGCGACTAAACTCTTGGTACTCGAGGAATTTTTACAAGTTAAAAGCAATGCGCGAGCGACTAAACTCTTGGTGCTCGAGGAATATTTACAAGTTAAAAAGCAATGCGCGAGCGACTATACTCTGGGTTTAACATGGACAAAGTGCTTAAGTCCGCGGACTTGAAAAGCAATGCGCGAGCGACTATACTCTGGGTTTAACATGGACAAAGTGCATAAGTCCGCGGACTTGAAAAGCAATGCGCGAGCGTCTATACTCTGGGTCTAACATGGACAAAGTGCATAAGTCCGCGGACTTGAAAAGCAATGCGCGAGCGACTAAACTATTAGTACCCGAGGAATTTTTACAAGATAAAAAGCAATGCGCGAGCGACTATACTCTGGGTTTAACATGGACAAAGTGCATAAGTCCGCGGACTTGAAAAGCAATGCGCGAGCGACTAAACTATTAGTACCCGAGGAATTTTTACAAGATAAAAAGCAATGCGCGAGCGACTATACTCTGGGTTTAACATGGACAAAGTGCATAAGTCCGCGGACTTGAAAAGCAATGCGCGAGCGACTATACTCTGGGTTTAACATGGACAAAGTGCATAAGTCCGCGGACTTGAAAAGCAATGCGCGAGCGACTAAACTATTAGTACCCGAGGAATTTTTACAAGATAAAAAGCAATGCGCGAGCGACTATACTCTGGGTTTAACATGGACAAAGTGCATAAGTCCGCGGACTTGAAAAGCAATGCGCGAGCGACTATACTCTGGGTTTAACATGGACAAAGTGCTCAAGTCCGCGGACTTGAAAAGCAATGCGCGAGCGACTATACTCTGGGTTTAACATGGACAAAGTGCATAAGTCCGCGGACTTGAAAAGCAATGCGCGAGCGACTAAACTATTAGTACCCGAGGAATTTTTACAAGATAAAAAGCAATGCGCGAGCGACTATACTCTGGGTTTAACATGGACAAAGTGCATAAGTCCGCGGACTTGAAAAGCAATGCGCGAGCGACTAAGCTCTTAGTACCCGAGGAATTTTTACAAGTTAAAAAGCAATGCGCGAGCGACTATCCTCTGGGTTTAACATGGACAAAGTGCTTAAGTCCGCGGACTTGAAAGCAATGCGCGAGCGACTATACTCTGGGTTTAACATGGACAAAGTGCATAAGTCCGCGGACTTGAAAGCAATGCGCGAGCGACTAAACCCTTAGTACCCGAGGAATTTTTACAAGTTAAAAAGCAATGCGCGAGCGACTATACTCTGGGTTTAACATGGACAAAGTGCATAAGTCCGCGGACTTGAAAAGCAATGCGCGAGCGACTATACTCTGGGTTTAACATGGACAAAGTGCTTAAGTCCGCGGACTTGAAAAGCAATGCGCGAGCGACTATACTCTGGGTTTAACATGGACAAAGTGCATAAGTCCGCGGACTTGAAAAGCAATGCGCGAGCGACTATACTCTGGGTTTAACATGGACAAAGTGCTTAAGTCCGCGGACTTGAAAAGCAATGCGCGAGCGACTATACTCTGGGTTTAACATGGACAAAGTGCATAAGTCCGCGGACTTGAAAAGCAATGCGCGAGCGACTATACTCTGGTTTAACATGGACAAAGTGCATAAGTCCGCGGACTTGAAAAGCAATGCGCGAGCGACTAAACTCTTAGTACCCGAGGAATTTTTACAAGTTAAAAAGCAATGCGCGAGCGACTAAACTCTTGGTGCTCGAGGAATTTTTACAAGTTAAAAAGCAATGCGCGAGCGACTATACTCTGGGTTTAACATAGACAAAGTGCATAAGTCCGCGGACTTGAAAAGCAATGCGCGAGCGACTAAACTATTAGTACCCGAGGAATTTTTACAAGATAAAAAGCAATGCGCGAGCGACTATACTCTGGGTTTAACATGGACAAAGTGCATAAGTCCGCGGACTTGAAAAGCAATGCGCGAGCGACTATACTCTGGGTTTAACATGGACAAAGTGCATAAGTCCGCGGACTTGAAAAGCAATGCGCGAGCGACTAAACCCTTAGTACCGAGGAATTTTTACAAGTTAAAAAGCAATGCGCGAGCGACTATACTCTGGTTTGACATGGACAAAGTGCATAAGTCCGCGGACTTGAAAAGCAATGCGCGAGCGACTAAACTCTTAGTACCCGAGGAATTTTTACAAGTTAAAAAGCAATGCGCGAGCGACTAAACTCTTGGTGCTCGAGGAATTTTTTACAAGTTAAAAAGCAATGCGCGAGCGACTAAACTCTTGGTACTCGAGGAATTTTTACAAGTTAAAAAGCAATGCGCGAGCGACTAAACTCTTGGTGCTCGAGGAATATTTACAAGTTAAAAAGCAATGCGCGAGCGACTATACTCTGGGTTTAACATGGACAAAGTGCTTAAGTCCGCGGACTTGAAAAGCAATGCGCGAGCGACTATACTCTGGGTTGGTTTAACATGGACAAAGTGCATAAGTCCGCGGACTTGAAAAGCAATGCGCGAGCGACTAAACCCTTAGTACCCGAGGAATTTTTACAAGTTAAAAAGCAATGCGCGAGCGACTATACTCTGGGTTTAACATGGACAAAGTGCATAAGTCCGCGGACTTGAAAAGCAATGCGCGAGCGACTATACTCTGGGTTTAACATGGACAAAGTGCTTAAGTCCGCGGACTTGAAAAGCAATGCGCGAGCGACTATACTCTGGGTTTAACATGGACAAAGTGCATAAGTCCGCGGACTTGAAAAGCAATGCGCGAGCGACTATACTCTGGGTCTAACATGGACAAAGTGCATAAGTCCGCGGACTTGAAAAGCAATGCGCGAGCGACTAAACTCTTAGTACCCGAGGAATTTTTACAAGTTAAAAAGCAATGCGCGAGCGACTAAACTCTTGGTGCTCGAGGAATTTTTACAAGTTAAAAAGCAATGCGCGAGCGACTAAACTCTTGGTACTCGAGGAATTTTTACAAGTTAAAAAGCAATGCGCGAGCGACTAAACTCTTGGTGCTCGAGGAATATTTACAAGTTAAAAAGCAATGCGCGAGCGACTATACTCTGGGTTTAACATGGACAAAGTGCATAAGTCCGCGGACTTGAAAAGCAATGCGCGAGCGACTATACTCTGGGTTTAACATGGACAAAGTGCATAAGTCCGCGGACTTGAAAAGCAATGCGCGAGCGACTAAACTATTAGTACCCGAGGAATTTTTACAAGATAAAAAGCAATGCGCGAGCGACTATACTCTGGGTTTAACATGGACAAAGTGCATAAGTCCGCGGACTTGAAAAGCAATGCGCGAGCGACTAAGCTCTTAGTACCCGAGGAATTTTTACAAGTTAAAAAGCAATGCGCGAGCGACTATCCTCTGGGTTTAACATGGACAAAGTGCTTAAGTCCGCGGACTTGAAAAGCAATGCGCGAGCGACTATACTCTGGGTTTAACATGGACAAAGTGCATAAGTCCGCGGACTTGAAAAGCAATGCGCGAGCGACTATACTCTGGGTTTAACATGGACAAAGTGCTTAAGTCCGCGGACTTGAAAAGCAATGCGCGAGCGACTATACTCTGGGTTTAACATGGACAAAGTGCATAAGTCCGCGGACTTGAAAAGCAATGCGCGAGCGACTATACTCTGGGTTTAACATGGACAAAGTGCATAAGTCCGCGGACTTGAAAAGCAATGCGCGAGCGTCTATACTCTGGGTCTAACATGGACAAAGTGCATAAGTCCGCGGACTTGAAAAGCAATGCGCGAGCGACTAAACTCTTAGTACCCGAGGAATTTTTACAAGTTAAAAAGCAATGCGCGAGCGACTATACTCTGGGTTTAACATGGACAAAGTGCTTAAGTCCGCGGACTTGAAAAGCAATGCGCGAGCGACTATACTCTGGGTTTAACATGGACAAAGTGCATAAGTCCGCGGACTTGAAAAGCAATGCGCGAGCGTCTATACTCTGGGTCTAACATGGACAAAGTGCATAAGTCCGCGGACTTGAAAAGCAATGCGCGAGCGACTAAACTCTTAGTACCCGAGGAATTTTTACAAGTTAAAAAGCAATGCGCGAGCGACTATACTCTGGGTTTAACATGGACAAAGTGCATAAGTCCGCGGACTTGAAAAGCAATGCGCGAGCGACTATACTCTGGGTTTAACATGGACAAAGTGCTTAAGTCCGCGGACTTGAAAAGCAATGCGCGAGCGACTATACTCTGGGTTTAACATGGACAAAGTGCATAAGTCCGCGGACTTGAAAAGCAATGCGCGAGCGTCTATACTCTGGGTCTAACATGGACAAAGTGCATAAGTCCGCGGACTTGAAAAGCAATGCGCGAGCGACTAAACCCTTAGTACCCGAGGAATTTTTACAAGTTAAAAAGCAATGCGCGAGCGACTATACTCTGGGTTTAACATGGACAAAGTGCATAAGTCCGCGGACTTGAAAAGCAATGCGCGAGCGACTATACTCTGGGTTTAACATGGACAAAGTGCTTAAGTCCGCGGACTTGAAAAGCAATGCGCGAGCGACTATACTCTGGGTTTAACATGGACAAAGTGCATAAGTCCGCGGACTTGAAAAGCAATGCGCGAGCGACTATACTCTGGGTTTAACATGGACAAAGTGCTTAAGTCCGCGGACTTGAAAAGCAATGCGCGAGCGACTAAACTATTAGTACCCGAGGAATTTTTACAAGATAAAAAGCAATGCGCGAGCGACTATACTCTGGGTTTAACATGGACAAAGTGCATAAGTCCGCGGACTTGAAAAGCAATGCGCGAGCGACTAAACCCTTAGTACCCGAGAAATTTTTACAAGTTAAAAAGCAATGCGCGAGCGACTATACTCTGGGTTTGACATGGACAAAGTGCATAAGTCCGCGGACTTGAAAAGCAATGCGCGAGCGACTAAACTCTTAGTACCCGAGGAATTTTTACAAGTTAAAAAGCAATGCGCGAGCGACTAAACTCTTGGTGCTCGAGGAATTTTTACAAGTTAAAAAGCAATGCGCGAGCGACTAAACTCTTGGTACTCGAGGAATTTATACAAGTTAAAAAGCAATGCGCGAGCGACTAAACTCTTGGTGCTCGAGGAATATTTACAAGTTAAAAAGCAATGCGCGAGCGACTATACTCTGGGTTTAACATGGACAAAGTGCATAAGTCCGCGGACTTGAAAAGCAATGCGCGAGCGACTATACTCTGGGTTTAACATGGACAAAGTGCATAAGTCCGCGGACTTGAAAAGCAATGCGCGAGCGACTAAACTATTAGTACCCGAGGAATTTTTACAAGATAAAAAGCAATGCGCGAGCGACTATACTCTGGGTTTAACATGGACAAAGTGCATAAGTCCGCGGACTTGAAAAGCAATGCGCGAGCGACTAAGCTCTTAGTACCCGAGGAATTTTTACAAGTTAAAAAGCAATGCGCGAGCGACTATCCTCTGGGTTTAACATGGACAAAGTGCTTAAGTCCGCGGACTTGAAAAGCAATGCGCGAGCGACTATACTCTGGGTTTAACATGGACAAAGTGCATAAGTCCGCGGACTTGAAAAGCAATGCGCGAGCGACTATACTCTGGGTTTAACATGGACAAAGTGCTTAAGTCCGCGGACTTGAAAAGCAATGCGCGAGCGACTATACTCTGGGTTTAACATGGACAAAGTGCATAAGTCCGCGGACTTGAAAAGCAATGCGCGAGCGACTATACTCTGGGTTTAACATGGACAAAGTGCTTAAGTCCGCGGACTTGAAAAGCAATGCGCGAGCGACTATACTCTGGGTTTAACATGGACAAAGTGCATAAGTCCGCGGACTTGAAAAGCAATGCGCGAGCGACTATACTCTGGGTTTAACATGGACAAAGTGCATAAGTCCGCGGACTTGAAAAGCAATGCGCGAGCGACTAAACTCTTAGTACCCGAGGAATTTTTACAAGTTAAAAAGCAATGCGCGAGCGACTAAACTCTTGGTGCTCGAGGAATTTTTACAAGTTAAAAAGCAATGCGCGAGCGACTATACTCTGGGTTTAACATAGACAAAGTGCATAAGTCCGCGGACTTGAAAAGCAATGCGCGAGCGACTAAACTATTAGTACCCGAGGAATTTTTACAAGATAAAAAGCAATGCGCGAGCGACTATACTCTGGGTTTAACATGGACAAAGTGCATAAGTCCGCGGACTTGAAAAGCAATGCGCGAGCGACTATACTCTGGGTTTAACATGGACAAAGTGCATAAGTCCGCGGACTTGAAAAGCAATGCGCGAGCGACTAAACCCTTAGTACCCGAGGAATTTTTACAAGTTAAAAAGCAATGCGCGAGCGACTATACTCTGGGTTTGACATGGACAAAGTGCATAAGTCCGCGGACTTGAAAAGCAATGCGCGAGCGACTAAACTCTTAGTACCCGAGGAATTTTTACAAGTTAAAAAGCAATGCGCGAGCGACTAAACTCTTGGTGCTCGAGGAATTTTTACAAGTTAAAAAGCAATGCGCGAGCGACTAAACTCTTGGTACTCGAGGAATTTTTACAAGTTAAAAAGCAATGCGCGAGCGACTAAACTCTTGGTGCTCGAGGAATATTTACAAGTTAAAAAGCAATGCGCGAGCGACTATACTCTGGGTTTAACATGGACAAAGTGCTTAAGTCCGCGGACTTGAAAAGCAATGCGCGAGCGACTATACTCTGGGTTTAACATGGACAAAGTGCATAAGTCCGCGGACTTGAAAAGCAATGCGCGAGCGACTAAACCCTTAGTACCCGAGGAATTTTTACAAGTTAAAAAGCAATGCGCGAGCGACTATACTCTGGGTTTAACATGGACAAAGTGCATAAGTCCGCGGACTTGAAAAGCAATGCGCGAGCGACTATACTCTGGGTTTAACATGGACAAAGTGCTTAAGTCCGCGGACTTGAAAAGCAATGCGCGAGCGACTATACTCTGGGTTTAACATGGACAAAGTGCATAAGTCCGCGGACTTGAAAAGCAATGCGCGAGCGACTATACTCTGGGTCTAACATGGACAAAGTGCATAAGTCCGCGGACTTGAAAAGCAATGCGCGAGCGACTAAACTCTTAGTACCCGAGGAATTTTTACAAGTTAAAAAGCAATGCGCGAGCGACTAAACTCTTGGTGCTCGAGGAATTTTTACAAGTTAAAAAGCAATGCGCGAGCGACTAAACTCTTGGTACTCGAGGAATTTTTACAAGTTAAAAAGCAATGCGCGAGCGACTAAACTCTTGGTGCTCGAGGAATATTTACAAGTTAAAAAGCAATGCGCGAGCGACTATACTCTGGGTTTAACATGGACAAAGTGCATAAGTCCGCGGACTTGAAAAGCAATGCGCGAGCGACTATACTCTGGGTTTAACATGGACAAAGTGCATAAGTCCGCGGACTTGAAAAGCAATGCGCGAGCGACTAAACTATTAGTACCCGAGGAATTTTTACAAGATAAAAAGCAATGCGCGAGCGACTATACTCTGGGTTTAACATGGACAAAGTGCATAAGTCCGCGGACTTGAAAAGCAATGCGCGAGCGACTAAGCTCTTAGTACCCGAGGAATTTTTACAAGTTAAAAAGCAATGCGCGAGCGACTATCCTCTGGGTTTAACATGGACAAAGTGCTTAAGTCCGCGGACTTGAAAAGCAATGCGCGAGCGACTATACTCTGGGTTTAACATGGACAAAGTGCATAAGTCCGCGGACTTGAAAAGCAATGCGCGAGCGACTATACTCTGGGTTTAACATGGACAAAGTGCTTAAGTCCGCGGACTTGAAAAGCAATGCGCGAGCGACTATACTCTGGGTTTAACATGGACAAAGTGCATAAGTCCGCGGACTTGAAAAGCAATGCGCGAGCGACTATACTCTGGGTTTAACATGGACAAAGTGCATAAGTCCGCGGACTTGAAAAGCAATGCGCGAGCGACTATACTCTGGGTTTAACATGGACAAAGTGCTTAAGTCCGCGGACTTGAAAAGCAATGCGCGAGCGACTATACTCTGGGTTTAACATGGACAAAGTGCATAAGTCCGCGGACTTGAAAAGCAATGCGCGAGCGACTATACTCTGGGTTTAACATGGACAAAGTGCATAAGTCCGCGGACTTGAAAAGCAATGCGCGAGCGACTAAACTCTTAGTACCCGAGGAATTTTTACAAGTTAAAAAGCAATGCGCGAGCGACTAAACTCTTGGTGCTCGAGGAATTTTTACAAGTTAAAAAGCAATGCGCGAGCGACTATACTCTGGGTTTAACATAGACAAAGTGCATAAGTCCGCGGACTTGAAAAGCAATGCGCGAGCGACTAAACTATTAGTACCCGAGGAATTTTTACAAGATAAAAAGCAATGCGCGAGCGACTATACTCTGGGTTTAACATGGACAAAGTGCATAAGTCCGCGGACTTGAAAAGCAATGCGCGAGCGACTATACTCTCGGTTTAACATGGACAAAGTGCATAAGTCCGCGGACTTGAAAAGCAATGCGCGAGCGACTAAACCCTTAGTACCCGAGGAATTTTTACAAGTTAAAAAGCAATGCGCGAGCGACTATACTCTGGGTTTGACATGGACAAAGTGCATAAGTCCGCGGACTTGAAAAGCAATGCGCGAGCGACTAAACTCTTAGTACCCGAGGAATTTTTACAAGTTAAAAAGCAATGCGCGAGCGACTAAACTCTTGGTGCTCGAGGAATTTTTACAAGTTAAAAAGCAATGCGCGAGCGACTAAACTCTTGGTACTCGAGGAATTTTTACAAGTTAAAAAGCAATGCGCGAGCGACTAAACTCTTGGTGCTCGAGGAATATTTACAAGTTAAAAAGCAATGCGCGAGCGACTATACTCTGGGTTTAACATGGACAAAGTGCTTAAGTCCGCGGACTTGAAAAGCAATGCGCGAGCGACTATACTCTGGGTTTAACATGGACAAAGTGCATAAGTCCGCGGACTTGAAAAGCAATGCGCGAGCGACTAAACCCTTAGTACCCGAGGAATTTTTACAAGTTAAAAAGCAATGCGCGAGCGACTATACTCTGGGTTTAACATGGACAAAGTGCATAAGTCCGCGGACTTGAAAAGCAATGCGCGAGCGACTATACTCTGGGTTTAACATGGACAAAGTGCTTAAGTCCGCGGACTTGAAAAGCAATGCGCGAGCGACTATACTCTGGGTTTAACATGGACAAAGTGCATAAGTCCGCGGACTTGAAAAGCAATGCGCGAGCGACTAAACCCTTAGTACCCGAGGAATTTTTACAAGTTAAAAAGCAATGCGCGAGCGACTATACTCTGGGTTTAACATGGACAAAGTGCATAAGTCCGCGGACTTGAAAAGCAATGCGCGAGCGACTATACTCTGGGTTTAACATGGACAAAGTGCTTAAGTCCGCGGACTTGAAAAGCAATGCGCGAGCGACTATACTCTGGGTTTAACATGGACAAAGTGCATAAGTCCGCGGACTTGAAAAGCAATGCGCGAGCGACTATACTCTGGGTCTAACATGGACAAAGTGCATAAGTCCGCGGACTTGAAAAGCAATGCGCGAGCGACTAAACTCTTAGTACCCGAGGAATTTTTACAAGTTAAAAAGCAATGCGCGAGCGACTAAACTCTTGGTGCTCGAGGAATTTTTACAAGTTAAAAAGCAATGCGCGAGCGACTAAACTCTTGGTACTCGAGGAATTTTTACAAGTTAAAAAGCAATGCGCGAGCGACTAAACTCTTGGTGCTCGAGGAATATTTACAAGTTAAAAAGCAATGCGCGAGCGACTATACTCTGGGTTTAACATGGACAAAGTGCATAAGTCCGCGGACTTGAAAAGCAATGCGCGAGCGACTATACTCTGGGTTTAACATGGACAAAGTGCATAAGTCCGCGGACTTGAAAAGCAATGCGCGAGCGACTAAACTATTAGTACCCGAGGAATTTTTACAAGATAAAAAGCAATGCGCGAGCGACTATACTCTGGGTTTAACATGGACAAAGTGCATAAGTCCGCGGACTTGAAAAGCAATGCGCGAGCGACTAAGCTCTTAGTACCCGAGGAATTTTTACAAGTTAAAAAGCAATGCGCGAGCGACTATCCTCTGGGTTTAACATGGACAAAGTGCTTAAGTCCGCGGACTTGAAAAGCAATGCGCGAGCGACTATACTCTGGGTTTAACATGGACAAAGTGCATAAGTCCGCGGACTTGAAAAGCAATGCGCGAGCGTCTATACTCTGGGTCTAACATGGACAAAGTGCATAAGTCCGCGGACTTGAAAAGCAATGCGCGAGCGACTAAACTCTTAGTACCCGAGAAATTTTTACAAGTTAAAAAGCAATGCGCGAGCGACTATACTCTGGGTTTAACATGGACAAAGTGCATAAGTCCGCGGACTTGAAAAGCAATGCGCGAGCGACTATACTCTGGGTTTAACATGGACAAAGTGCTTAAGTCCGCGGACTTGAAAAGCAATGCGCGAGCGACTATACTCTGGGTTTAACATGGACAAAGTGCATAAGTCCGCGGACTTGAAAAGCAATGCGCGAGCGACTAAACTATTAGTACCCGAGGAATTTTTACAAGATAAAAAGCAATGCGCGAGCGACTATACTCTGGGTTTAACATGGACAAAGTGCATAAGTCCGCGGACTTGAAAAGCAATGCGCGAGCGACTAAGCTCTTAGTACCCGAGGAATTTTTACAAGTTAAAAAGCAATGCGCGAGCGACTATCCTCTGGGTTTAACATGGACAAAGTGCTTAAGTCCGCGGACTTGAAAAGCAATGCGCGAGCGACTATACTCTGGGTTTAACATGGACAAAGTGCATAAGTCCGCGGACTTGAAAAGCAATGCGCGAGCGACTAAACCCTTAGTACCCGAGGAATTTTTACAAGTTAAAAAGCAATGCGCGAGCGACTATACTCTGGGTTTAACATGGACAAAGTGCATAAGTCCGCGGACTTGAAAAGCAATGCGCGAGCGACTATACTCTGGGTTTAACATGGACAAAGTGCTTAAGTCCGCGGACTTGAAAAGCAATGCGCGAGCGACTATACTCTGGGTTTAACATGGACAAAGTGCATAAGTCCGCGGACTTGAAAAGCAATGCGCGAGCGACTATACTCTGGGTCTAACATGGACAAAGTGCATAAGTCCGCGGACTTGAAAAGCAATGCGCGAGCGACTAAACTCTTAGTACCCGAGGAATTTTTACAAGTTAAAAAGCAATGCGCGAGCGACTAAACTCTTGGTGCTCGAGGAATTTTTACAAGTTAAAAAGCAATGCGCGAGCGACTAAACTCTTGGTACTCGAGGAATTTTTACAAGTTAAAAAGCAATGCGCGAGCGACTAAACTCTTGGTGCTCGAGGAATATTTACAAGTTAAAAAGCAATGCGCGAGCGACTATACTCTGGGTTTAACATGGACAAAGTGCATAAGTCCGCGGACTTGAAAAGCAATGCGCGAGCGACTATACTCTGGGTTTAACATGGACAAAGTGCATAAGTCCGCGGACTTGAAAAGCAATGCGCGAGCGACTAAACTATTAGTACCCGAGGAATTTTTACAAGATAAAAAGCAATGCGCGAGCGACTATACTCTGGGTTTAACATGGACAAAGTGCATAAGTCCGCGGACTTGAAAAGCAATGCGCGAGCGACTAAGCTCTTAGTACCCGAGGAATTTTTACAAGTTAAAAAGCAATGCGCGAGCGACTATCCTCTGGGTTTAACATGGACAAAGTGCTTAAGTCCGCGGACTTGAAAAGCAATGCGCGAGCGACTATACTCTGGGTTTAACATGGACAAAGTGCATAAGTCCGCGGACTTGAAAAGCAATGCGCGAGCGTCTATACTCTGGGTCTAACATGGACAAAGTGCATAAGTCCGCGGACTTGAAAAGCAATGCGCGAGCGACTAAACTCTTAGTACCCGAGAAATTTTTACAAGTTAAAAAGCAATGCGCGAGCGACTATACTCTGGGTTTAACATGGACAAAGTGCATAAGTCCGCGGACTTGAAAAGCAATGCGCGAGCGACTATACTCTGGGTTTAACATGGACAAAGTGCTTAAGTCCGCGGACTTGAAAAGCAATGCGCGAGCGACTATACTCTGGGTTTAACATGGACAAAGTGCATAAGTCCGCGGACTTGAAAAGCAATGCGCGAGCGACTAAACTATTAGTACCCGAGGAATTTTTACAAGATAAAAAGCAATGCGCGAGCGACTATACTCTGGGTTTAACATGGACAAAGTGCATAAGTCCGCGGACTTGAAAAGCAATGCGCGAGCGACTAAGCTCTTAGTACCCGAGGAATTTTTACAAGTTAAAAAGCAATGCGCGAGCGACTATCCTCTGGGTTTAACATGGACAAAGTGCTTAAGTCCGCGGACTTGAAAAGCAATGCGCGAGCGACTATACTCTGGGTTTAACATGGACAAAGTGCATAAGTCCGCGGACTTGAAAAGCAATGCGCGAGCGACTAAACCCTTAGTACCCGAGGAATTTTTACAAGTTAAAAAGCAATGCGCGAGCGACTATACTCTGGGTTTAACATGGACAAAGTGCATAAGTCCGCGGACTTGAAAAGCAATGCGCGAGCGACTATACTCTGGGTTTAACATGGACAAAGTGCTTAAGTCCGCGGACTTGAAAAGCAATGCGCGAGCGACTATACTCTGGGTTTAACATGGACAAAGTGCATAAGTCCGCGGACTTGAAAAGCAATGCGCGAGCGACTATACTCTGGGTTTAACATGGACAAAGTGCTTAAGTCCGCGGACTTGAAAAGCAATGCGCGAGCGACTATACTCTGGGTTTAACATGGACAAAGTGCATAAGTCCGCGGACTTGAAAAGCAATGCGCGAGCGACTATACTCTGGGTTTAACATGGACAAAGTGCATAAGTCCGCGGACTTGAAAAGCAATGCGCGAGCGACTAAACTCTTAGTACCCGAGGAATTTTTACAAGTTAAAAAGCAATGCGCGAGCGACTAAACTCTTGGTGCTCGAGGAATTTTTACAAGTTAAAAAGCAATGCGCGAGCGACTAAACTCTTGGTACTCGAGGAATTTTTACAAGTTAAAAAGCAATGCGCGAGCGACTAAACTCTTGGTGCTCGAGGAATATTTACAAGTTAAAAAGCAATGCGCGAGCGACTATACTCTGGGTTTAACATGGACAAAGTGCTTAAGTCCGCGGACTTGAAAAGCAATGCGCGAGCGACTATACTCTGGGTTTAACATGGACAAAGTGCATAAGTCCGCGGACTTAAAAAGCAATGCGCGAGCGACTAAACTCTTGGTACTCGAGGAATTTTTAAAAGTTAAAAAGCAATGCGCGAGCGACTATACTCTGGGTTTAACATGGACAAAGTGCATAAGTCCGCGGACTTGAAAAGCAATGCGCGAGCGACTATACTCTGGGTTTAACATGGACAAAGTGCTTAAGTCCGCGGACTTGAAAAGCAATGCGCGAGCGACTATACTCTGGGTTTAACATGGACAAAGTGCATAAGTCCGCGGACTTGAAAAGCAATGCGCGAGCGACTATACTCTGGGTTTAACATGGACAAAGTGCATAAGTCCGCGGACTTGAAAAGCAATGCGCGAGCGACTAAACTCTTAGTACCCGAGGAATTTTTACAAGTTAAAAAGCAATGCGCGAGCGACTAAACTCTTGGTGCTCGAGGAATTTTTACAAGTTAAAAAGCAATGCGCGAGCGACTAAACTCTTGGTACTCGAGGAATTTTTACAAGTTAAAAAGCAATGCGCGAGCGACTAAACTCTTGGTGCTCGAGGAATATTTACAAGTTAAAAAGCAATGCGCGAGCGACTATACTCTGGGTTTAACATGGACAAAGTGCTTAAGTCCGCGGACTTGAAAAGCAATGCGCGAGCGACTATACTCTGGGTTTAACATGGACAAAGTGCATAAGTCCGCGGACTTGAAAAGCAATGCGCGAGCGACTAAACCCTTAGTACCCGAGGAATTTTTACAAGTTAAAAAGCAATGCGCGAGCGACTAAACTCTGGGTTTAACATGGACAAAGTGCATAAGTCCGCGGACTTGAAAAGCAATGCGCGAGCGACTATACTCTGGGTTTAACATGGACAAAGTGCTTAAGTCCGCGGACTTGAAAAGCAATGCGCGAGCGACTATACTCTGGGTTTAACATGGACAAAGTGCATAAGTCCGCGGACTTGAAAAGCAATGCGCGAGCGACTATACTCTGGGTCTAACATGGACAAAGTGCATAAGTCCGCGGACTTGAAAAGCAATGCGCGAGCGACTAAACTCTTAGTACCCGAGGAATTTTTACAAGTTAAAAAGCAATGCGCGAGCGACTAAACTCTTGGTACTCGAGGAATTTTTACAAGTTAAAAAGCAATGCGCGAGCGACTAAACTCTTGGTGCTCGAGGAATATTTACAAGTTAAAAAGCAATGCGCGAGCGACTATACTCTGGGTTTAACATGGACAAAGTGCTTAAGTCCGCGGACTTGAAAAGCAATGCGCGAGCGACTATACTCTGGGTTTAACATGGACAAAGTGCATAAGTCCGCGGACTTGAAAAGCAATGCGCGAGCGACTAAACCCTTAGTACCCGAGGAATTTTTACAAGTTAAAAAGCAATGCGCGAGCGACTATACTCTGGGTTTAACATGGACAAAGTGCATAAGTCCGCGGACTTGAAAAGCAATGCGCGAGCGACTATACTCTGGGTTTAACATGGACAAAGTGCTTAAGTCCGCGGACTTGAAAAGCAATGCGCGAGCGACTATACTCTGGGTTTAACATGGACAAAGTGCATAAGTCCGCGGACTTGAAAAGCAATGCGCGAGCGACTATACTCTGGGTCTAACATGGACAAAGTGCATAAGTCCGCGGACTTGAAAAGCAATGCGCGAGCGACTAAACTCTTAGTACCCGAGGAATTTTTACAAGTTAAAAAGCAATGCGCGAGCGACTAAACTCTTGGTGCTCGAGGAATTTTTACAAGTTAAAAAGCAATGCGCGAGCGACTAAACTCTTGGTACTCGAGGAATTTTTACAAGTTAAAAAGCAATGCGCGAGCGACTAAACTCTTGGTGCTCGAGGAATATTTACAAGTTAAAAAGCAATGCGCGAGCGACTATACTCTGGGTTTAACATGGACAAAGTGCATAAGTCCGCGGACTTGAAAAGCAATGCGCGAGCGACTATACTCTGGGTTTAACATGGACAAAGTGCATAAGTCCGCGGACTTGAAAAGCAATGCGCGAGCGACTAAACTATTAGTACCCGAGGAATTTTTACAAGATAAAAAGCAATGCGCGAGCGACTATACTCTGGGTTTAACATGGACAAAGTGCATAAGTCCGCGGACTTGAAAAGCAATGCGCGAGCGACTAAGCTCTTAGTACCCGAGGAATTTTTACAAGTTAAAAAGCAATGCGCGAGCGACTATCCTCTGGGTTTAACATGGACAAAGTGCTTAAGTCCGCGGACTTGAAAAGCAATGCGCGAGCGACTATACTCCGGGTTTAACATGGACAAAGTGCATAAGTCCGCGGACTTGAAAAGCAATGCGCGAGCGACTATACTCTGGGTTTAACATGGACAAAGTGCTTAAGTCCGCGGACTTGAAAAGCAATGCGCGAGCGACTATACTCTGGGTTTAACATGGACAAAGTGCATAAGTCCGCGGACTTGAAAAGCAATGCGCGAGCGACTATACTCTGGGTTTAACATGGACAAAGTGCATAAGTCCGCGGACTTGAAAAGCAATGCGCGAGCGACTATACTCTGGGTTTAACATGGACAAAGTGCTTAAGTCCGCGGACTTGAAAAGCAATGCGCGAGCGACTATACTCTGGGTTTAACATGGACAAAGTGCATAAGTCCGCGGACTTGAAAAGCAATGCGCGAGCGACTATACTCTGGGTTTAACATGGACAAAGTGCATAAGTCCGCGGACTTGAAAAGCAATGCGCGAGCGACTAAACTCTTAGTACCCGAGGAATTTTTACAAGTTAAAAAGCAATGCGCGAGCGACTAAACTCTTGGTGCTCGAGGAATTTTTACAAGTTAAAAAGCAATGCGCGAGCGACTATACTCTGGGTTTAACATAGACAAAGTGCATAAGTCCGCGGACTTGAAAAGCAATGCGCGAGCGACTAAACTATTAGTACCCGAGGAATTTTTACAAGATAAAAAGCAATGCGCGAGCGACTATACTCTGGGTTTAACATGGACAAAGTGCATAAGTCCGCGGACTTGAAAAGCAATGCGCGAGCGACTATACTCTCGGTTTAACATGGACAAAGTGCATAAGTCCGCGGACTTGAAAAGCAATGCGCGAGCGACTAAACCCTTAGTACCCGAGGAATTTTTACAAGTTAAAAAGCAATGCGCGAGCGACTATACTCTGGGTTTGACATGGACAAAGTGCATAAGTCCGCGGACTTGAAAAGCAATGCGCGAGCGACTAAACTCTTAGTACCCGAGGAATTTTTACAAGTTAAAAAGCAATGCGCGAGCGACTAAACTCTTGGTGCTCGAGGAATTTTTACAAGTTAAAAAGCAATGCGCGAGCGACTAAACTCTTGGTACTCGAGGAATTTTTACAAGTTAAAAAGCAATGCGCGAGCGACTAAACTCTTGGTGCTCGAGGAATATTTACAAGTTAAAAAGCAATGCGCGAGCGACTATACTCTGGGTTTAACATGGACAAAGTGCTTAAGTCCGCGGACTTGAAAAGCAATGCGCGAGCGACTATACTCTGGGTTTAACATGGACAAAGTGCATAAGTCCGCGGACTTGAAAAGCAATGCGCGAGCGACTAAACCCTTAGTACCCGAGGAATTTTTACAAGTTAAAAAGCAATGCGCGAGCGACTATACTCTGGGTTTAACATGGACAAAGTGCTTAAGTCCGCGGACTTGAAAAGCAATGCGCGAGCGACTAAGCTCTTAGTACCCGAGGAATTTTTACAAGTTAAAAAGCAATGCGCGAGCGACTATCCTCTGGGTTTAACATGGACAAAGTGCTTAAGTCCGCGGACTTGAAAAGCAATGCGCGAGCGACTATACTCTGGGTTTAACATGGACAAAGTGCATAAGTCCGCGGACTTGAAAAGCAATGCGCGAGCGTCTATACTCTGGGTCTAACATGGACAAAGTGCATAAGTCCGCGGACTTGAAAAGCAATGCGCGAGCGACTAAACTCTTAGTACCCGAGAAATTTTTACAAGTTAAAAAGCAATGCGCGAGCGACTATACTCTGGGTTTAACATGGACAAAGTGCATAAGTCCGCGGACTTGAAAAGCAATGCGCGAGCGACTATACTCTGGGTTTAACATGGACAAAGTGCTTAAGTCCGCGGACTTGAAAAGCAATGCGCGAGCGACTATACTCTGGGTTTAACATGGACAAAGTGCATAAGTCCGCGGACTTGAAAAGCAATGCGCGAGCGACTAAACTATTAGTACCCGAGGAATTTTTACAAGATAAAAAGCAATGCGCGAGCGACTATACTCTGGGTTTAACATGGACAAAGTGCATAAGTCCGCGGACTTGAAAAGCAATGCGCGAGCGACTAAGCTCTTAGTACCCGAGGAATTTTTACAAGTTAAAAAGCAATGCGCGAGCGACTATCCTCTGGGTTTAACATGGACAAAGTGCTTAAGTCCGCGGACTTGAAAAGCAATGCGCGAGCGACTATACTCTGGGTTTAACATGGACAAAGTGCATAAGTCCGCGGACTTGAAAAGCAATGCGCGAGCGACTAAACCCTTAGTACCCGAGGAATTTTTACAAGTTAAAAAGCAATGCGCGAGCGACTATACTCTGGGTTTAACATGGACAAAGTGCATAAGTCCGCGGACTTGAAAAGCAATGCGCGAGCGACTATACTCTGGGTTTAACATGGACAAAGTGCTTAAGTCCGCGGACTTGAAAAGCAATGCGCGAGCGACTATACTCTGGGTTTAACATGGACAAAGTGCATAAGTCCGCGGACTTGAAAAGCAATGCGCGAGCGACTATACTCTGGGTTTAACATGGACAAAGTGCTTAAGTCCGCGGACTTGAAAAGCAATGCGCGAGCGACTATACTCTGGGTTTAACATGGACAAAGTGCATAAGTCCGCGGACTTGAAAAGCAATGCGCGAGCGACTATACTCTGGGTTTAACATGGACAAAGTGCATAAGTCCGCGGACTTGAAAAGCAATGCGCGAGCGACTAAACTCTTAGTACCCGAGGAATTTTTACAAGTTAAAAAGCAATGCGCGAGCGACTAAACTCTTGGTGCTCGAGGAATTTTTACAAGTTAAAAAGCAATGCGCGAGCGACTAAACTCTTGGTACTCGAGGAATTTTTACAAGTTAAAAAGCAATGCGCGAGCGACTAAACTCTTGGTGCTCGAGGAATATTTACAAGTTAAAAAGCAATGCGCGAGCGACTATACTCTGGGTTTAACATGGACAAAGTGCTTAAGTCCGCGGACTTGAAAAGCAATGCGCGAGCGACTATACTCTGGGTTTAACATGGACAAAGTGCATAAGTCCGCGGACTTAAAAAGCAATGCGCGAGCGACTAAACTCTTGGTACTCGAGGAATTTTTAAAAGTTAAAAAGCAATGCGCGAGCGACTATACTCTGGGTTTAACATGGACAAAGTGCATAAGTCCGCGGACTTGAAAAGCAATGCGCGAGCGACTATACTCTGGGTTTAACATGGACAAAGTGCTTAAGTCCGCGGACTTGAAAAGCAATGCGCGAGCGACTATACTCTGGGTTTAACATGGACAAAGTGCATAAGTCCGCGGACTTGAAAAGCAATGCGCGAGCGACTATACTCTGGGTTTAACATGGACAAAGTGCATAAGTCCGCGGACTTGAAAAGCAATGCGCGAGCGACTAAACTCTTAGTACCCGAGGAATTTTTACAAGTTAAAAAGCAATGCGCGAGCGACTAAACTCTTGGTGCTCGAGGAATTTTTACAAGTTAAAAAGCAATGCGCGAGCGACTAAACTCTTGGTACTCGAGGAATTTTTACAAGTTAAAAAGCAATGCGCGAGCGACTAAACTCTTGGTGCTCGAGGAATATTTACAAGTTAAAAAGCAATGCGCGAGCGACTATACTCTGGGTTTAACATGGACAAAGTGCTTAAGTCCGCGGACTTGAAAAGCAATGCGCGAGCGACTATACTCTGGGTTTAACATGGACAAAGTGCATAAGTCCGCGGACTTGAAAAGCAATGCGCGAGCGACTAAACCCTTAGTACCCGAGGAATTTTTACAAGTTAAAAAGCAATGCGCGAGCGACTAAACTCTGGGTTTAACATGGACAAAGTGCATAAGTCCGCGGACTTGAAAAGCAATGCGCGAGCGACTATACTCTGGGTTTAAC
>JAPDSM010000014.1:2028647-2066147 GCA_028476575.1 Platygaster robiniae
GTTTAGTCGCTCGCGCATTGCTTTTCAAGTCCGCGGACTTATGCACTTTGTCCATGTTAAACCCAGAGTATAGTCGCTCGCGCATTGCTTTTCAAGTCCGCGGACTTAAGCACTTTGTCCATGTTAAACCCAGAGTATAGTCGCTCGCGCATTGCTTTTCAAGTCCGCGGACTTAAGCACTTTGTCCATGTTAAACCCAGAGTATAGTCGCTCGCGCATTGCTTTTCATGTCCGCGGACTTATGCACATTGTCCATGTTAAACCCAGAGTATAGTCGCTCGCGCATTGCTTTTCAAGTCCGCGGACTTAAGCACTTTGTCCATGTTAAACCCAGAGTATAGTCGCTCGCGCATTGCTTTTTAACTTGTAAAAATTCCTCGGGTACTAAGAGTTTAGTCGCTCGCGCATTGCTTTTAAAGTCCGCGGACTTATGCACTTTGTCCATGTTAAACCCAGAGTATAGTCGCTCGCGCATTGCTTTTCAAGTCCGCGGACTTAAGCACTTTGTCCATGTTAAACCCAGAGTATAGTCGCTCGCGCATTGCTTTTCAAGTCCGCGGACTTATGCACTTTGTCCATGTTAAACCCAGAGTATAGTCGCTCGCGCATTGCTTTTCAAGTCCGCGGACTTAAGCACTTTGTCCATGTTAAACCCAGAGTATAGTCGCTCGCGCATTGCTTTTCAAGTCCGCGGACTTATGCACTTTGTCCATGTTAAACCCAGAGTATAGTCGCTCGCGCATTGCTTTTTAACTTGTAAAAATTCCTCGGGTACTAAGAGTTTAGTCGCTCGCGCATTGCTTTTAAAGTCCGCGGACTTATGCACTTTGTCCATGTTAAACCCAGAGTATAGTCGCTCGCGCATTGCTTTTCAAGTCCGCGGACTTAAGCACTTTGTCCATGTTAAACCCAGAGTATAGTCGCTCGCGCATTGCTTTTCAAGTCCGCGGACTTATGCACTTTGTCCATGTTAAACCCAGAGTATAGTCGCTCGCGCATTGCTTTTTAACTTGTAAAAATTCCTCGGGTACTAAGAGTTTAGTCGCTCGCGCATTGCTTTTAAAGTCCGCGGACTTATGCACTTTGTCCATGTTAAACCCAGAGTATAGTCGCTCGCGCATTGCTTTTCAAGTCCGCGGACTTAAGCACTTTGTCCATGTTAAACCCAGAGTATAGTCGCTCGCGCATTGCTTTTCAAGTCCGCGGACTTAAGCACTTTGTCCATGTTACACCCAGAGTATAGTCGCTCGCGCATTGCTTTTCAAGTCCGCGGACTTAAGCACTTTGTCCATGTTAAACCCAGAGTATAGTCGCTCGCGCATTGCTTTTTAACTTGTAAAAATTCCTCGGGTACTAAGAGTTTAGTCGCTCGCGCATTGCTTTTAAAGTCCGCGGACTTATGCACTTTGTCCATGTTAAACCCAGAGTATAGTCGCTCGCGCATTGCTTTTCAAGTCCGCGGACTTAAGCACTTTGTCCATGTTAAACCCAGAGTATAGTCGCTCGCGCATTGCTTTTCAAGTCCGCGGACTTATGCACTTTGTCCATGTTAAACCCAGAGTATAGTCGCTCGCGCATTGCTTCTCAAGTCCGCGGACTTAAGCACTTTGTCCATGTTAAACCCAGAGTATAGTCGCTCGCGCATTGCTTTTCATGTCCGCGGACTTATGCACATTGTCCATGTTAAACCCAGAGTATAGTCGCTCGCGCATTGCTTTTCAAGTCCGCGGACTTAAGCACTTTGTCCATGTTAAACCCAGAGTATAGTCGCTCGCGCATTGCTTTTTAACTTGTAAAAATTCCTCGGGTACTAAGAGTTTAGTCGCTCGCGCATTGCTTTTAAAGTCCGCGGACTTATGCACTTTGTCCATGTTAAACCCAGAGTATAGTCGCTCGCGCATTGCTTTTTAACTTGTAAAAATTCCTCGGGTACTAAGAGTTTAGTCGCTCGCGCATTGCTTTTCAAGTCCGCGGACTTATGCACTTTGTCCATGTTAAACCCAGAGTATAGTCGCTCGCGCATTGCTTTTTAACTTGTAAAAATTCCTCGGGTACTAAGAGTTTAGTCGCTCGCGCATTGCTTTTAAAGTCCGCGGACTTATGCACTTTGTCCATGTTAAACCCAGAGTATAGTCGCTCGCGCATTGCTTTTCATGTCCGCGGACTTATGCACTTTGTCCATGTTAAACCCAGAGTATAGTCGCTCGCGCATTGCTTTTCAAGTCCGCGGACTTATGCACTTTGTCCATGTTAAACCCAGAGTATAGTCGCTCGCGCATTGCTTTTTAACTTGTAAAAATTCCTCGGGTACTAAGAGTTTAGTCGCTCGCGCATTGCTTTTCAAGTCCGCGGACTTATGCACTTTGTCCATGTTAAACCCAGAGTATAGTCGCTCGCGCATTGCTTTTCAAGTCCGCGGACTTATGCACTTTGTCCATGTTAAACCCAGAGTATAGTCGCTCGCGCATTGCTTTTCAAGTCCGCGGACTTATGCACTTTGTCCATGTTAAACCCAGAGTATAGTCGCTCGCGCATTGCTTTTTAACTTGTAAAAATTCCTCAGGTACTAAGAGTTTAGTCGCTCGCGCATTGCTTTTCAAGTCCGCGGACTTATGCACTTTGTCCATGTTAAACCCAGAGTATAGTCGCTCGCGCATTGCTTTTCAAGTCCGCGGACTTAAGCACTTTGTCCATGTTAAACCCAGAGTATAGTCGCTCGCGCATTGCTTTTCAAGTCCGCGGACTTAAGCACTTTGTCCATGTTAAACCCAGAGTATAGTCGCTCGCGCATTGCTTTTCAAGTCCGCGGACTTAAGCACTTTGTCCATGTTAAACCCAGAGTATAGTCGCTCGCGCATTGCTTTTTAACTTGTAAAAATTCCTCGGGTACTAAGAGTTTAGTCGCTCGCGCATTGCTTTTAAAGTCCGCGGACTTATGCACTTTGTCCATGTTAAACCCAGAGTATAGTCGCTCGCGCATTGCTTTTCAAGTCCGCGGACTTAAGCACTTTGTCCATGTTAAACCCAGAGTATAGTCGCTCGCGCATTGCTTTTCAAGTCCGCGGACTTATGCACTTTGTCCATGTTAGACCCAGAGTATAGACGCTCGCGCATTGCTTTTCAAGTCCGCGGACTTATGCACTTTGTCCATGTTAAACCCAGAGTATAGTCGCTCGCGCATTGCTTTTCAAGTCCGCGGACTTAAGCACTTTGTCCATGTTAAACCCAGAGTATAGTCGCTCGCGCATTGCTTTTTAACTTGTAAAAATTCCTCGGGTACTAAGAGTTTAGTCGCTCGCGCATTGCTTTTCAAGTCCGCGGACTTATGCACTTTGTCCATGTTAAACCCAGAGTATAGTCGCTCGCGCATTGCTTTTTAACTTGTAAAAATTCCTCGGGTACTAAGAGTTTAGTCGCTCGCGCATTGCTTTTCAAGTCCGCGGACTTATGCACTTTGTCCATGTTAAACCCAGAGTATAGTCGCTCGCGCATTGCTTTTTAACTTGTAAAAATTCCTCGGGTACTAAGAGCTTAGTCGCTCGCGCATTGCTTTTCAAGTCCGCGGACTTATGCACTTTGTCCATGTTAAACCCAGAGTATAGTCGCTCGCGCATTGCTTTTTAAGTCCGCGGACTTAAGCACTTTGTCCATGTTAAACCCAGAGTATAGTCGCTCGCGCATTGCTTTTTAACTTGTAAAAATTCCTCGGGTACTAAGAGTTTAGTCGCTCGCGCATTGCTTTTCAAGTCCGCGGACTTATGCACTTTGTCCATGTTAAACCCAGAGTATAGTCGCTCGCGCATTGCTTTTCAAGTCCGCGGACTTATGCACTTTGTCCATGTTAAACCCAGAGTATAGTCGCTCGCGCATTGCTTTTCAAGTCCGCGGACTTATGCACTTTGTCCATGTTAAACCCAGAGTATAGTCGCTCGCGCATTGCTTTTCAAGTCCGCGGACTTATGCACTTTGTCCATGTTAAACCCAGAGTATAGTCGCTCGCGCATTGCTTTTTAACTTGTAAAAATTCCTCGGGTACTAAGAGTTTAGTCGCTCGCGCATTGCTTTTAAAGTCCGCGGACTTATGCACTTTGTCCATGTTAAACCCAGAGTATAGTCGCTCGCGCATTGCTTTTTAACTTGTAAAAATTCCTCGGGTACTAAGAGTTTAGTCGCTCGCGCATTGCTTTTCAAGTCCGCGGACTTATGCACTTTGTCCATGTTAAACCCAGAGTATAGTCGCTCGCGCATTGCTTTTTAACTTGTAAAAATTCCTCGGGTACTAAGAGTTTAGTCGCTCGCGCATTGCTTTTAAAGTCCGCGGACTTATGCACTTTGTCCATGTTAAACCCAGAGTATAGTCGCTCGCGCATTGCTTTTCATGTCCGCGGACTTATGCACTTTGTCCACGTTAAACCCAGAGTATAGTCGCTCGCGCATTGCTTTTCAAGTCCGCGGACTTATGCACTTTGTCCATGTTAAACCCAGAGTATAGTCGCTCGCGCATTGCTTTTTAACTTGTAAAAATTCCTCGGGTACTAAGAGTTTAGTCGCTCGCGCATTGCTTTTCAAGTCCGCGGACTTATGCACTTTGTCCATGTTAAACCCAGAGTATAGTCGCTCGCGCATTGCTTTTCAAGTCCGCGGACTTAAGCACTTTGTCCATGTTAAACCCAGAGTATAGTCGCTCGCGCATTGCTTTTCAAGTCCGCGGACTTAAGCACTTTGTCCATGTTAAACCCAGAGTATAGTCGCTCGCGCATTGCTTTTCAAGTCCGCGGACTTAAGCACTTTGTCCATGTTAAACCCAGAGTATAGTCGCTCGCGCATTGCTTTTTAACTTGTAAAAATTCCTCGGGTACTAAGAGTTTAGTCGCTCGCGCATTGCTTTTAAAGTCCGCGGACTTATGCACTTTGTCCATGTTAAACCCAGAGTATAGTCGCTCGCGCATTGCTTTTCAAGTCCGCGGACTTAAGCACTTTGTCCATGTTAAACCCAGAGTATAGTCGCTCGCGCATTGCTTTTCAAGTCCGCGGACTTATGCACTTTGTCCATGTTAGACCCAGAGTATAGACGCTCGCGCATTGCTTTTCAAGTCCGCGGACTTATGCACTTTGTCCATGTTAAACCCAGAGTATAGTCGCTCGCGCATTGCTTTTCAAGTCCGCGGACTTAAGCACTTTGTCCATGTTAAACCCAGAGTATAGTCGCTCGCGCATTGCTTTTTAACTTGTAAAAATTCCTCGGGTACTAAGAGTTTAGTCGCTCGCGCATTGCTTTTCAAGTCCGCGGACTTATGCACTTTGTCCATGTTAAATCCAGAGTATAGTCGCTCGCGCATTGCTTTTCAAGTCCGCGGACTTATGCACTTTGTCCATGTTAAACCCAGAGTATAGTCGCTCGCGCATTGCTTTTCAAGTCCGCGGACTTATGCACTTTGTCCATGTTAAACCCAGAGTATAGTCGCTCGCGCATTGCTTTTTAACTTGTAAAAATTCCTCGGGTACTAAGAGTTTAGTCGCTCGCGCATTGCTTTTCAAGTCCGCGGACTTAAGCACTTTGTCCATGTTAAACCCAGAGTATAGTCGCTCGCGCATTGCTTTTTAACTTGTAAAAATTCCTCGGGTACTAAGAGTTTAGTCGCTCGCGCATTGCTTTTAAAGTCCGCGGACTTATGCACTTTGTCCATGTTAAACCCAGAGTATAGTCGCTCGCGCATTGCTTTTCAAGTCCGCGGACTTAAGCACTTTGTCCATGTTAAACCCAGAGTATAGTCGCTCGCGCATTGCTTTTCAAGTCCGCGGACTTATGCACTTTGTCCATGTTAAACCCAGAGTATAGTCGCTCGCGCATTGCTTTTCAAGTCCGCGGACTTAAGCACTTTGTCCATGTTAAACCCAGAGTATAGTCGCTCGCGCATTGCTTTTCATGTCCGCGGACTTATGCACATTGTCCATGTTAAACCCAGAGTATAGTCGCTCGCGCATTGCTTTTCAAGTCCGCGGACTTAAGCACTTTGTCCATGTTAAACCCAGAGTATAGTCGCTCGCGCATTGCTTTTTAACTTGTAAAAATTCCTCGGGTACTAAGAGTTTAGTCGCTCGCGCATTGCTTTTAAAGTCCGCGGACTTATGCACTTTGTCCATGTTAAACCCAGAGTATAGTCGCTCGCGCATTGCTTTTTAACTTGTAAAAATTCCTCGGGTACTAAGAGTTTAGTCGCTCGCGCATTGCTTTTCAAGTCCGCGGACTTATGCACTTTGTCCATGTTAAACCCAGAGTATAGTCGCTCGCGCATTGCTTTTTAACTTGTAAAAATTCCTCGGGTACTAAGAGTTTAGTCGCTCGCGCATTGCTTTTAAAGTCCGCGGACTTATGCACTTTGTCCATGTTAAACCCAGAGTATAGTCGCTCGCGCATTGCTTTTCATGTCCGCGGACTTATGCACTTTGTCCATGTTAAACCCAGAGTATAGTCGCTCGCGCATTGCTTTTCAAGTCCGCGGACTTATGCACTTTGTCCATGTTAAACCCAGAGTATAGTCGCTCGCGCATTGCTTTTTAACTTGTAAAAATTCCTCGGGTACTAAGAGTTTAGTCGCTCGCGCATTGCTTTTCAAGTCCGCGGACTTATGCACTTTGTCCATGTTAAACCCAGAGTATAGTCGCTCGCGCATTGCTTTTCAAGTCCGCGGACTTATGCACTTTGTCCATGTTAAACCCAGAGTATAGTCGCTCGCGCATTGCTTTTCAAGTCCGCGGACTTATGCACTTTGTCCATGTTAAACCCAGAGTATAGTCGCTCGCGCATTGCTTTTTAACTTGTAAAAATTCCTCAGGTACTAAGAGTTTAGTCGCTCGCGCATTGCTTTTAAAGTCCGCGGACTTATGCACTTTGTCCATGTTAAACCCAGAGTATAGTCGCTCGCGCATTGCTTTTCAAGTCCGCGGACTTATGCACTTTGTCCATGTTAAACCCAGAGTATAGTCGCTCGCGCATTGCTTTTCATGTCCGCGGACTTATGCACTTTGTCCATGTTAAACCCAGAGTATAGTCGCTCGCGCATTGCTTTTCAAGTCCGCGGACTTATGCACTTTGTCCATGTTAAACCCAGAGTATAGTCGCTCGCGCATTGCTTTTCAAGTCCGCGGACTTAAGCACTTTGTCCATGTTAAACCCAGAGTATAGTCGCTCGCGCATTGCTTTTTAACTTGTAAAAATTCCTCGGGTACTAAGAGTTTAGTCGCTCGCGCATTGCTTTTCAAGTCCGCGGACTTATGCACTTTGTCCATGTTAAACCCAGAGTATAGTCGCTCGCGCATTGCTTTTTAACTTGTAAAAATTCCTCGGGTACTAAGAGTTTAGTCGCTCGCGCATTGCTTTTCAAGTCCGCGGACTTATGCACTTTGTCCATGTTAAACCCAGAGTATAGTCGCTCGCGCATTGCTTTTTAACTTGTAAAAATTCCTCGGGTACTAAGAGCTTAGTCGCTCGCGCATTGCTTTTCAAGTCCGCGGACTTATGCACTTTGTCCATGTTAAACCCAGAGTATAGTCGCTCGCGCATTGCTTTTTAAGTCCGCGGACTTAAGCACTTTGTCCATGTTAAACCCAGAGTATAGTCGCTCGCGCATTGCTTTTTAACTTGTAAAAATTCCTCGGGTACTAAGAGTTTAGTCGCTCGCGCATTGCTTTTCAAGTCCGCGGACTTATGCACTTTGTCCATGTTAAACCCAGAGTATAGTCGCTCGCGCATTGCTTTTCAAGTCCGCGGACTTATGCACTTTGTCCATGTTAAACCCAGAGTATAGTCGCTCGCGCATTGCTTTTCAAGTCCGCGGACTTATGCACTTTGTCCATGTTAAACCCAGAGTATAGTCGCTCGCGCATTGCTTTTCAAGTCCGCGGACTTATGCACTTTGTCCATGTTAAACCCAGAGTATAGTCGCTCGCGCATTGCTTTTTAACTTGTAAAAATTCCTCGGGTACTAAGAGTTTAGTCGCTCGCGCATTGCTTTTAAAGTCCGCGGACTTATGCACTTTGTCCATGTTAAACCCAGAGTATAGTCGCTCGCGCATTGCTTTTTAACTTGTAAAAATTCCTCGGGTACTAAGAGTTTAGTCGCTCGCGCATTGCTTTTCAAGTCCGCGGACTTATGCACTTTGTCCATGTTAAACCCAGAGTATAGTCGCTCGCGCATTGCTTTTTAACTTGTAAAAATTCCTCGGGTACTAAGAGTTTAGTCGCTCGCGCATTGCTTTTAAAGTCCGCGGACTTATGCACTTTGTCCATGTTAAACCCAGAGTATAGTCGCTCGCGCATTGCTTTTCATGTCCGCGGACTTATGCACTTTGTCCACGTTAAACCCAGAGTATAGTCGCTCGCGCATTGCTTTTCAAGTCCGCGGACTTATGCACTTTGTCCATGTTAAACCCAGAGTATAGTCGCTCGCGCATTGCTTTTTAACTTGTAAAAATTCCTCGGGTACTAAGAGTTTAGTCGCTCGCGCATTGCTTTTCAAGTCCGCGGACTTATGCACTTTGTCCATGTTAAACCCAGAGTATAGTCGCTCGCGCATTGCTTTTCAAGTCCGCGGACTTATGCACTTTGTCCATGTTAAACCCAGAGTATAGTCGCTCGCGCATTGCTTTTCAAGTCCGCGGACTTAAGCACTTTGTCCATGTTAAACCCAGAGTATAGTCGCTCGCGCATTGCTTTTCAAGTCCGCGGACTTAAGCACTTTGTCCATGTTAAACCCAGAGTATAGTCGCTCGCGCATTGCTTTTTAACTTGTAAAAATTCCTCGGGTACTAAGAGTTTAGTCGCTCGCGCATTGCTTTTAAAGTCCGCGGACTTATGCACTTTGTCCATGTTAAACCCAGAGTATAGTCGCTCGCGCATTGCTTTTCAAGTCCGCGGACTTAAGCACTTTGTCCATGTTAAACCCAGAGTATAGTCGCTCGCGCATTGCTTTTCAAGTCCGCGGACTTATGCACTTTGTCCATGTTAGACCCAGAGTATAGACGCTCGCGCATTGCTTTTCAAGTCCGCGGACTTATGCACTTTGTCCATGTTAAACCCAGAGTATAGTCGCTCGCGCATTGCTTTTCAAGTCCGCGGACTTAAGCACTTTGTCCATGTTAAACCCAGAGTATAGTCGCTCGCGCATTGCTTTTTAACTTGTAAAAATTCCTCGGGTACTAAGAGTTTAGTCGCTCGCGCATTGCTTTTCAAGTCCGCGGACTTATGCACTTTGTCCATGTTAAACCCAGAGTATAGTCGCTCGCGCATTGCTTTTTAACTTGTAAAAATTCCTCGGGTACTAAGAGTTTAGTCGCTCGCGCATTGCTTTTCAAGTCCGCGGACTTATGCACTTTGTCCATGTTAAACCCAGAGTATAGTCGCTCGCGCATTGCTTTTTAACTTGTAAAAATTCCTCGGGTACTAAGAGCTTAGTCGCTCGCGCATTGCTTTTCAAGTCCGCGGACTTATGCACTTTGTCCATGTTAAACCCAGAGTATAGTCGCTCGCGCATTGCTTTTTAAGTCCGCGGACTTAAGCACTTTGTCCATGTTAAACCCAGAGTATAGTCGCTCGCGCATTGCTTTTTAACTTGTAAAAATTCCTCGGGTACTAAGAGTTTAGTCGCTCGCGCATTGCTTTTCAAGTCCGCGGACTTATGCACTTTGTCCATGTTAAACCCAGAGTATAGTCGCTCGCGCATTGCTTTTCAAGTCCGCGGACTTATGCACTTTGTCCATGTTAAACCCAGAGTATAGTCGCTCGCGCATTGCTTTTCAAGTCCGCGGACTTATGCACTTTGTCCATGTTAAACCCAGAGTATAGTCGCTCGCGCATTGCTTTTCAAGTCCGCGGACTTATGCACTTTGTCCATGTTAAACCCAGAGTATAGTCGCTCGCGCATTGCTTTTTAACTTGTAAAAATTCCTCGGGTACTAAGAGTTTAGTCGCTCGCGCATTGCTTTTAAAGTCCGCGGACTTATGCACTTTGTCCATGTTAAACCCAGAGTATAGTCGCTCGCGCATTGCTTTTTAACTTGTAAAAATTCCTCGGGTACTAAGAGTTTAGTCGCTCGCGCATTGCTTTTCAAGTCCGCGGACTTATGCACTTTGTCCATGTTAAACCCAGAGTATAGTCGCTCGCGCATTGCTTTTTAACTTGTAAAAATTCCTCGGGTACTAAGAGTTTAGTCGCTCGCGCATTGCTTTTAAAGTCCGCGGACTTATGCACTTTGTCCATGTTAAACCCAGAGTATAGTCGCTCGCGCATTGCTTTTCATGTCCGCGGACTTATGCACTTTGTCCATGTTAAACCCAGAGTATAGTCGCTCGCGCATTGCTTTTCAAGTCCGCGGACTTATGCACTTTGTCCATGTTAAACCCAGAGTATAGTCGCTCGCGCATTGCTTTTTAACTTGTAAAAATTCCTCGGGTACTAAGAGTTTAGTCGCTCGCGCATTGCTTTTCAAGTCCGCGGACTTATGCACTTTGTCCATGTTAAACCCAGAGTATAGTCGCTCGCGCATTGCTTTTCAAGTCCGCGGACTTATGCACTTTGTCCATGTTAAACCCAGAGTATAGTCGCTCGCGCATTGCTTTTCAAGTCCGCGGACTTATGCACTTTGTCCATGTTAAACCCAGAGTATAGTCGCTCGCGCATTGCTTTTTAACTTGTAAAAATTCCTCGGGTACTAAGAGTTTAGTCGCTCGCGCATTGCTTTTCAAGTCCGCGGACTTATGCACTTTGTCCATGTTAAACCCAGAGTATAGTCGCTCGCGCATTGCTTTTCAAGTCCGCGGACTTAAGCACTTTGTCCATGTTAAACCCAGAGTATAGTCGCTCGCGCATTGCTTTTCAAGTCCGCGGACTTAAGCACTTTGTCCATGTTAAACCCAGAGTATAGTCGCTCGCGCATTGCTTTTTAACTTGTAAAAATTCCTCGGGTACTAAGAGTTTAGTCGCTCGCGCATTGCTTTTAAAGTCCGCGGACTTATGCACTTTGTCCATGTTAAACCCAGAGTATAGTCGCTCGCGCATTGCTTTTCAAGTCCGCGGACTTAAGCACTTTGTCCATGTTAAACCCAGAGTATAGTCGCTCGCGCATTGCTTTTCAAGTCCGCGGACTTATGCACTTTGTCCATGTTAGACCCAGAGTATAGACGCTCGCGCATTGCTTTTCAAGTCCGCGGACTTATGCACTTTGTCCATGTTAAACCCAGAGTATAGTCGCTCGCGCATTGCTTTTCAAGTCCGCGGACTTAAGCACTTTGTCCATGTTAAACCCAGAGTATAGTCGCTCGCGCATTGCTTTTCAAGTCCGCGGACTTATGCACTTTGTCCATGTTAAACCCAGAGTATAGTCGCTCGCGCATTGCTTTTTAACTTGTAAAAATTCCTCGGGTACTAAGAGTTTAGTCGCTCGCGCATTGCTTTTCAAGTCCGCGGACTTATGCACTTTGTCCATGTTAAACCCAGAGTATAGTCGCTCGCGCATTGCTTTTTAACTTGTAAAAATTCCTCGGGTACTAAGAGTTTAGTCGCTCGCGCATTGCTTTTCAAGTCCGCGGACTTATGCACTTTGTCCATGTTAAACCCAGAGTATAGTCGCTCGCGCATTGCTTTTCATGTCCGCGGACTTATGCACTTTGTCCATGTTAAACCCAGAGTATAGTCGCTCGCGCATTGCTTTTCAAGTCCGCGGACTTATGCACTTTGTCCATGTTAAACCCAGAGTATAGTCGCTCGCGCATTGCTTTTTAACTTGTAAAAATTCCTCGGGTACTAAGAGCTTAGTCGCTCGCGCATTGCTTTTCAAGTCCGCGGACTTATGCACTTTGTCCATGTTAAACCCAGAGTATAGTCGCTCGCGCATTGCTTTTTAAGTCCGCGGACTTAAGCACTTTGTCCATGTTAAACCCAGAGTATAGTCGCTCGCGCATTGCTTTTTAACTTGTAAAAATTCCTCGGGTACTAAGAGTTTAGTCGCTCGCGCATTGCTTTTCAAGTCCGCGGACTTATGCACTTTGTCCATGTTAAACCCAGAGTATAGTCGCTCGCGCATTGCTTTTCAAGTCCGCGGACTTATGCACTTTGTCCATGTTAAACCCAGAGTATAGTCGCTCGCGCATTGCTTTTCAAGTCCGTGGACTTATGCACTTTGTCCATGTTAAACCCAGAGTATAGTCGCTCGCGCATTGCTTTTTAACTTGTAAAAATTCCTCGGGTACTAAGAGTTTAGTCGCTCGCGCATTGCTTTTAAAGTCCGCGGACTTATGCACTTTGTCCATGTTAAACCCAGAGTATAGTCGCTCGCGCATTGCTTTTTAACTTGTAAAAATTCCTCGGGTACTAAGAGTTTAGTCGCTCGCGCATTGCTTTTCAAGTCCGCGGACTTATGCACTTTGTCCATGTTAAACCCAGAGTATAGTCGCTCGCGCATTGCTTTTCAAGTCCGCGGACTTATGCACTTTGTCCATGTTAAACCCAGAGTATAGTCGCTCGCGCATTGCTTTTTAACTTGTAAAAATTCCTCGGGTACTAAGAGTTTAGTCGCTCGCGCATTGCTTTTCAAGTCCGCGGACTTATGCACTTTGTCCATGTTAAACCCAGAGTATAGTCGCTCGCGCATTGCTTTTCAAGTCCGCGGACTTAAGCACTTTGTCCATGTTAAACCCAGAGTATAGTCGCTCGCGCATTGCTTTTCAAGTCCGCGGACTTAAGCACTTTGTCCATGTTAAACCCAGAGTATAGTCGCTCGCGCATTGCTTTTCATGTCCGCGGACTTATGCACATTGTCCATGTTAAACCCAGAGTATAGTCGCTCGCGCATTGCTTTTCAAGTCCGCGGACTTAAGCACTTTGTCCATGTTAAACCCAGAGTATAGTCGCTCGCGCATTGCTTTTTAACTTGTAAAAATTCCTCGGGTACTAAGAGTTTAGTCGCTCGCGCATTGCTTTTAAAGTCCGCGGACTTATGCACTTTGTCCATGTTAAACCCAGAGTATAGTCGCTCGCGCATTGCTTTTCAAGTCCGCGGACTTAAGCACTTTGTCCATGTTAAACCCAGAGTATAGTCGCTCGCGCATTGCTTTTCAAGTCCGCGGACTTATGCACTTTGTCCATGTTAAACCCAGAGTATAGTCGCTCGCGCATTGCTTTTCAAGTCCGCGGACTTAAGCACTTTGTCCATGTTAAACCCAGAGTATAGTCGCTCGCGCATTGCTTTTCAAGTCCGCGGACTTATGCACTTTGTCCATGTTAAACCCAGAGTATAGTCGCTCGCGCATTGCTTTTTAACTTGTAAAAATTCCTCGGGTACTAAGAGTTTAGTCGCTCGCGCATTGCTTTTAAAGTCCGCGGACTTATGCACTTTGTCCATGTTAAACCCAGAGTATAGTCGCTCGCGCATTGCTTTTCAAGTCCGCGGACTTAAGCACTTTGTCCATGTTAAACCCAGAGTATAGTCGCTCGCGCATTGCTTTTCAAGTCCGCGGACTTATGCACTTTGTCCATGTTAAACCCAGAGTATAGTCGCTCGCGCATTGCTTTTTAACTTGTAAAAATTCCTCGGGTACTAAGAGTTTAGTCGCTCGCGCATTGCTTTTAAAGTCCGCGGACTTATGCACTTTGTCCATGTTAAACCCAGAGTATAGTCGCTCGCGCATTGCTTTTCAAGTCCGCGGACTTAAGCACTTTGTCCATGTTAAACCCAGAGTATAGTCGCTCGCGCATTGCTTTTCAAGTCCGCGGACTTAAGCACTTTGTCCATGTTACACCCAGAGTATAGTCGCTCGCGCATTGCTTTTCAAGTCCGCGGACTTAAGCACTTTGTCCATGTTAAACCCAGAGTATAGTCGCTCGCGCATTGCTTTTTAACTTGTAAAAATTCCTCGGGTACTAAGAGTTTAGTCGCTCGCGCATTGCTTTTAAAGTCCGCGGACTTATGCACTTTGTCCATGTTAAACCCAGAGTATAGTCGCTCGCGCATTGCTTTTCAAGTCCGCGGACTTAAGCACTTTGTCCATGTTAAACCCAGAGTATAGTCGCTCGCGCATTGCTTTTCAAGTCCGCGGACTTATGCACTTTGTCCATGTTAAACCCAGAGTATAGTCGCTCGCGCATTGCTTCTCAAGTCCGCGGACTTAAGCACTTTGTCCATGTTAAACCCAGAGTATAGTCGCTCGCGCATTGCTTTTCATGTCCGCGGACTTATGCACATTGTCCATGTTAAACCCAGAGTATAGTCGCTCGCGCATTGCTTTTCAAGTCCGCGGACTTAAGCACTTTGTCCATGTTAAACCCAGAGTATAGTCGCTCGCGCATTGCTTTTTAACTTGTAAAAATTCCTCGGGTACTAAGAGTTTAGTCGCTCGCGCATTGCTTTTAAAGTCCGCGGACTTATGCACTTTGTCCATGTTAAACCCAGAGTATAGTCGCTCGCGCATTGCTTTTTAACTTGTAAAAATTCCTCGGGTACTAAGAGTTTAGTCGCTCGCGCATTGCTTTTCAAGTCCGCGGACTTATGCACTTTGTCCATGTTAAACCCAGAGTATAGTCGCTCGCGCATTGCTTTTTAACTTGTAAAAATTCCTCGGGTACTAAGAGTTTAGTCGCTCGCGCATTGCTTTTAAGTCCGCGGACTTATGCACTTTGTCCATGTTAAACCCAGAGTATAGTCGCTCGCGCATTGCTTTTCATGTCCGCGGACTTATGCACTTTGTCCATGTTAAACCCAGAGTATAGTCGCTCGCGCATTGCTTTTCAAGTCCGCGGACTTATGCACTTTGTCCATGTTAAACCCAGAGTATAGTCGCTCGCGCATTGCTTTTTAACTTGTAAAAATTCCTCGGGTACTAAGAGTTTAGTCGCTCGCGCATTGCTTTTCAAGTCCGCGGACTTATGCACTTTGTCCATGTTAAACCCAGAGTATAGTCGCTCGCGCATTGCTTTTCAAGTCCGCGGACTTATGCACTTTGTCCATGTTAAACCCAGAGTATAGTCGCTCGCGCATTGCTTTTCAAGTCCGCGGACTTATGCACTTTGTCCATGTTAAACCCAGAGTATAGTCGCTCGCGCATTGCTTTTTAACTTGTAAAAATTCCTCAGGTACTAAGAGTTTAGTCGCTCGCGCATTGCTTTTCAAGTCCGCGGACTTATGCACTTTGTCCATGTTAAACCCAGAGTATAGTCGCTCGCGCATTGCTTTTCAAGTCCGCGGACTTAAGCACTTTGTCCATGTTAAACCCAGAGTATAGTCGCTCGCGCATTGCTTTTCAAGTCCGCGGACTTAAGCACTTTGTCCATGTTAAACCCAGAGTATAGTCGCTCGCGCATTGCTTTTCAAGTCCGCGGACTTAAGCACTTTGTCCATGTTAAACCCAGAGTATAGTCGCTCGCGCATTGCTTTTTAACTTGTAAAAATTCCTCGGGTACTAAGAGTTTAGTCGCTCGCGCATTGCTTTTAAAGTCCGCGGACTTATGCACTTTGTCCATGTTAAACCCAGAGTATAGTCGCTCGCGCATTGCTTTTCAAGTCCGCGGACTTAAGCACTTTGTCCATGTTAAACCCAGAGTATAGTCGCTCGCGCATTGCTTTTCAAGTCCGCGGACTTATGCACTTTGTCCATGTTAGACCCAGAGTATAGACGCTCGCGCATTGCTTTTCAAGTCCGCGGACTTATGCACTTTGTCCATGTTAAACCCAGAGTATAGTCGCTCGCGCATTGCTTTTCAAGTCCGCGGACTTAAGCACTTTGTCCATGTTAAACCCAGAGTATAGTCGCTCGCGCATTGCTTTTTAACTTGTAAAAATTCCTCGGGTACTAAGAGTTTAGTCGCTCGCGCATTGCTTTTCAAGTCCGCGGACTTATGCACTTTGTCCATGTTAAACCCAGAGTATAGTCGCTCGCGCATTGCTTTTTAACTTGTAAAAATTCCTCGGGTACTAAGAGTTTAGTCGCTCGCGCATTGCTTTTCAAGTCCGCGGACTTATGCACTTTGTCCATGTTAAACCCAGAGTATAGTCGCTCGCGCATTGCTTTTTAACTTGTAAAAATTCCTCGGGTACTAAGAGCTTAGTCGCTCGCGCATTGCTTTTCAAGTCCGCGGACTTATGCACTTTGTCCATGTTAAACCCAGAGTATAGTCGCTCGCGCATTGCTTTTTAAGTCCGCGGACTTAAGCACTTTGTCCATGTTAAACCCAGAGTATAGTCGCTCGCGCATTGCTTTTTAACTTGTAAAAATTCCTCGGGTACTAAGAGTTTAGTCGCTCGCGCATTGCTTTTCAAGTCCGCGGACTTATGCACTTTGTCCATGTTAAACCCAGAGTATAGTCGCTCGCGCATTGCTTTTCAAGTCCGCGGACTTATGCACTTTGTCCATGTTAAACCCAGAGTATAGTCGCTCGCGCATTGCTTTTCAAGTCCGCGGACTTATGCACTTTGTCCATGTTAAACCCAGAGTATAGTCGCTCGCGCATTGCTTTTCAAGTCCGCGGACTTATGCACTTTGTCCATGTTAAACCCAGAGTATAGTCGCTCGCGCATTGCTTTTTAACTTGTAAAAATTCCTCGGGTACTAAGAGTTTAGTCGCTCGCGCATTGCTTTTAAAGTCCGCGGACTTATGCACTTTGTCCATGTTAAACCCAGAGTATAGTCGCTCGCGCATTGCTTTTTAACTTGTAAAAATTCCTCGGGTACTAAGAGTTTAGTCGCTCGCGCATTGCTTTTCAAGTCCGCGGACTTATGCACTTTGTCCATGTTAAACCCAGAGTATAGTCGCTCGCGCATTGCTTTTTAACTTGTAAAAATTCCTCGGGTACTAAGAGTTTAGTCGCTCGCGCATTGCTTTTAAAGTCCGCGGACTTATGCACTTTGTCCATGTTAAACCCAGAGTATAGTCGCTCGCGCATTGCTTTTCATGTCCGCGGACTTATGCACTTTGTCCACGTTAAACCCAGAGTATAGTCGCTCGCGCATTGCTTTTCAAGTCCGCGGACTTATGCACTTTGTCCATGTTAAACCCAGAGTATAGTCGCTCGCGCATTGCTTTTTAACTTGTAAAAATTCCTCGGGTACTAAGAGTTTAGTCGCTCGCGCATTGCTTTTCAAGTCCGCGGACTTATGCACTTTGTCCATGTTAAACCCAGAGTATAGTCGCTCGCGCATTGCTTTTCAAGTCCGCGGACTTATGCACTTTGTCCATGTTAAACCCAGAGTATAGTCGCTCGCGCATTGCTTTTCAAGTCCGCGGACTTATGCACTTTGTCCATGTTAAACCCAGAGTATAGTCGCTCGCGCATTGCTTTTTAACTTGTAAAAATTCCTCGGGTACTAAGAGTTTAGTCGCTCGCGCATTGCTTTTCAAGTCCGCGGACTTATGCACTTTGTCCATGTTAAACCCAGAGTATAGTCGCTCGCGCATTGCTTTTCAAGTCCGCGGACTTAAGCACTTTGTCCATGTTAAACCCAGAGTATAGTCGCTCGCGCATTGCTTTTCAAGTCCGCGGACTTAAGCACTTTGTCCATGTTAAACCCAGAGTATAGTCGCTCGCGCATTGCTTTTCAAGTCCGCGGACTTAAGCACTTTGTCCATGTTAAACCCAGAGTATAGTCGCTCGCGCATTGCTTTTTAACTTGTAAAAATTCCTCGGGTACTAAGAGTTTAGTCGCTCGCGCATTGCTTTTAAAGTCCGCGGACTTATGCACTTTGTCCATGTTAAACCCAGAGTATAGTCGCTCGCGCATTGCTTTTCAAGTCCGCGGACTTAAGCACTTTGTCCATGTTAAACCCAGAGTATAGTCGCTCGCGCATTGCTTTTCAAGTCCGCGGACTTATGCACTTTGTCCATGTTAGACCCAGAGTATAGACGCTCGCGCATTGCTTTTCAAGTCCGCGGACTTATGCACTTTGTCCATGTTAAACCCAGAGTATAGTCGCTCGCGCATTGCTTTTCAAGTCCGCGGACTTAAGCACTTTGTCCATGTTAAACCCAGAGTATAGTCGCTCGCGCATTGCTTTTTAACTTGTAAAAATTCCTCGGGTACTAAGAGTTTAGTCGCTCGCGCATTGCTTTTCAAGTCCGCGGACTTATGCACTTTGTCCATGTTAAATCCAGAGTATAGTCGCTCGCGCATTGCTTTTCAAGTCCGCGGACTTATGCACTTTGTCCATGTTAAACCCAGAGTATAGTCGCTCGCGCATTGCTTTTCAAGTCCGCGGACTTATGCACTTTGTCCATGTTAAACCCAGAGTATAGTCGCTCGCGCATTGCTTTTTAACTTGTAAAAATTCCTCGGGTACTAAGAGTTTAGTCGCTCGCGCATTGCTTTTCAAGTCCGCGGACTTAAGCACTTTGTCCATGTTAAACCCAGAGTATAGTCGCTCGCGCATTGCTTTTTAACTTGTAAAAATTCCTCGGGTACTAAGAGTTTAGTCGCTCGCGCATTGCTTTTAAAGTCCGCGGACTTATGCACTTTGTCCATGTTAAACCCAGAGTATAGTCGCTCGCGCATTGCTTTTCAAGTCCGCGGACTTAAGCACTTTGTCCATGTTAAACCCAGAGTATAGTCGCTCGCGCATTGCTTTTCAAGTCCGCGGACTTATGCACTTTGTCCATGTTAAACCCAGAGTATAGTCGCTCGCGCATTGCTTTTCAAGTCCGCGGACTTAAGCACTTTGTCCATGTTAAACCCAGAGTATAGTCGCTCGCGCATTGCTTTTCATGTCCGCGGACTTATGCACATTGTCCATGTTAAACCCAGAGTATAGTCGCTCGCGCATTGCTTTTCAAGTCCGCGGACTTAAGCACTTTGTCCATGTTAAACCCAGAGTATAGTCGCTCGCGCATTGCTTTTTAACTTGTAAAAATTCCTCGGGTACTAAGAGTTTAGTCGCTCGCGCATTGCTTTTAAAGTCCGCGGACTTATGCACTTTGTCCATGTTAAACCCAGAGTATAGTCGCTCGCGCATTGCTTTTTAACTTGTAAAAATTCCTCGGGTACTAAGAGTTTAGTCGCTCGCGCATTGCTTTTCAAGTCCGCGGACTTATGCACTTTGTCCATGTTAAACCCAGAGTATAGTCGCTCGCGCATTGCTTTTTAACTTGTAAAAATTCCTCGGGTACTAAGAGTTTAGTCGCTCGCGCATTGCTTTTAAAGTCCGCGGACTTATGCACTTTGTCCATGTTAAACCCAGAGTATAGTCGCTCGCGCATTGCTTTTCATGTCCGCGGACTTATGCACTTTGTCCATGTTAAACCCAGAGTATAGTCGCTCGCGCATTGCTTTTCAAGTCCGCGGACTTATGCACTTTGTCCATGTTAAACCCAGAGTATAGTCGCTCGCGCATTGCTTTTTAACTTGTAAAAATTCCTCGGGTACTAAGAGTTTAGTCGCTCGCGCATTGCTTTTCAAGTCCGCGGACTTATGCACTTTGTCCATGTTAAACCCAGAGTATAGTCGCTCGCGCATTGCTTTTCAAGTCCGCGGACTTATGCACTTTGTCCATGTTAAACCCAGAGTATAGTCGCTCGCGCATTGCTTTTCAAGTCCGCGGACTTATGCACTTTGTCCATGTTAAACCCAGAGTATAGTCGCTCGCGCATTGCTTTTTAACTTGTAAAAATTCCTCAGGTACTAAGAGTTTAGTCGCTCGCGCATTGCTTTTCAAGTCCGCGGACTTATGCACTTTGTCCATGTTAAACCCAGAGTATAGTCGCTCGCGCATTGCTTTTCAAGTCCGCGGACTTAAGCACTTTGTCCATGTTAAACCCAGAGTATAGTCGCTCGCGCATTGCTTTTCAAGTCCGCGGACTTAAGCACTTTGTCCATGTTAAACCCAGAGTATAGTCGCTCGCGCATTGCTTTTCAAGTCCGCGGACTTAAGCACTTTGTCCATGTTAAACCCAGAGTATAGTCGCTCGCGCATTGCTTTTTAACTTGTAAAAATTCCTCGGGTACTAAGAGTTTAGTCGCTCGCGCATTGCTTTTAAAGTCCGCGGACTTATGCACTTTGTCCATGTTAAACCCAGAGTATAGTCGCTCGCGCATTGCTTTTCAAGTCCGCGGACTTAAGCACTTTGTCCATGTTAAACCCAGAGTATAGTCGCTCGCACATTGCTTTTCAAGTCCGCGGACTTATGCACTTTGTCCATGTTAGACCCAGAGTATAGACGCTCGCGCATTGCTTTTCAAGTCCGCGGACTTATGCACTTTGTCCATGTTAAACCCAGAGTATAGTCGCTCGCGCATTGCTTTTCAAGTCCGCGGACTTAAGCACTTTGTCCATGTTAAACCCAGAGTATAGTCGCTCGCGCATTGCTTTTTAACTTGTAAAAATTCCTCGGGTACTAAGAGTTTAGTCGCTCGCGCATTGCTTTTCAAGTCCGCGGACTTATGCACTTTGTCCATGTTAAACCCAGAGTATAGTCGCTCGCGCATTGCTTTTTAACTTGTAAAAATTCCTCGGGTACTAAGAGTTTAGTCGCTCGCGCATTGCTTTTCAAGTCCGCGGACTTATGCACTTTGTCCATGTTAAACCCAGAGTATAGTCGCTCGCGCATTGCTTTTTAACTTGTAAAAATTCCTCGGGTACTAAGAGCTTAGTCGCTCGCGCATTGCTTTTCAAGTCCGCGGACTTATGCACTTTGTCCATGTTAAACCCAGAGTATAGTCGCTCGCGCATTGCTTTTTAAGTCCGCGGACTTAAGCACTTTGTCCATGTTAAACCCAGAGTATAGTCGCTCGCGCATTGCTTTTTAACTTGTAAAAATTCCTCGGGTACTAAGAGTTTAGTCGCTCGCGCATTGCTTTTCAAGTCCGCGGACTTATGCACTTTGTCCATGTTAAACCCAGAGTATAGTCGCTCGCGCATTGCTTTTCAAGTCCGCGGACTTATGCACTTTGTCCATGTTAAACCCAGAGTATAGTCGCTCGCGCATTGCTTTTCAAGTCCGCGGACTTATGCACTTTGTCCATGTTAAACCCAGAGTATAGTCGCTCGCGCATTGCTTTTCAAGTCCGCGGACTTAAGCACTTTGTCCATGTTAAACCCAGAGTATAGTCGCTCGCGCATTGCTTTTCAAGTCCGCGGACTTAAGCACTTTGTCCATGTTAAACCCAGAGTATAGTCGCTCGCGCATTGCTTTTCAAGTCCGCGGACTTAAGCACTTTGTCCATGTTAAACCCAGAGTATAGTCGCTCGCGCATTGCTTTTTAACTTGTAAAAATTCCTCGGGTACTAAGAGTTTAGTCGCTCGCGCATTGCTTTTAAAGTCCGCGGACTTATGCACTTTGTCCATGTTAAACCCAGAGTATAGTCGCTCGCGCATTGCTTTTCAAGTCCGCGGACTTAAGCACTTTGTCCATGTTAAACCCAGAGTATAGTCGCTCGCGCATTGCTTTTCAAGTCCGCGGACTTATGCACTTTGTCCATGTTAGACCCAGAGTATAGACGCTCGCGCATTGCTTTTCAAGTCCGCGGACTTATGCACTTTGTCCATGTTAAACCCAGAGTATAGTCGCTCGCGCATTGCTTTTCAAGTCCGCGGACTTAAGCACTTTGTCCATGTTAAACCCAGAGTATAGTCGCTCGCGCATTGCTTTTTAACTTGTAAAAATTCCTCGGGTACTAAGAGTTTAGTCGCTCGCGCATTGCTTTTCAAGTCCGCGGACTTATGCACTTTGTCCATGTTAAACCCAGAGTATAGTCGCTCGCGCATTGCTTTTTAACTTGTAAAAATTCCTCGGGTACTAAGAGTTTAGTCGCTCGCGCATTGCTTTTCAAGTCCGCGGACTTATGCACTTTGTCCATGTTAAACCCAGAGTATAGTCGCTCGCGCATTGCTTTTTAACTTGTAAAAATTCCTCGGGTACTAAGAGCTTAGTCGCTCGCGCATTGCTTTTCAAGTCCGCGGACTTATGCACTTTGTCCATGTTAAACCCAGAGTATAGTCGCTCGCGCATTGCTTTTTAAGTCCGCGGACTTAAGCACTTTGTCCATGTTAAACCCAGAGTATAGTCGCTCGCGCATTGCTTTTTAACTTGTAAAAATTCCTCGGGTACTAAGAGTTTAGTCGCTCGCGCATTGCTTTTCAAGTCCGCGGACTTATGCACTTTGTCCATGTTAAACCCAGAGTATAGTCGCTCGCGCATTGCTTTTCAAGTCCGCGGACTTATGCACTTTGTCCATGTTAAACCCAGAGTATAGTCGCTCGCGCATTGCTTTTCAAGTCCGCGGACTTATGCACTTTGTCCATGTTAAACCCAGAGTATAGTCGCTCGCGCATTGCTTTTCAAGTCCGCGGACTTATGCACTTTGTCCATGTTAAACCCAGAGTATAGTCGCTCGCGCATTGCTTTTTAACTTGTAAAAATTCCTCGGGTACTAAGAGTTTAGTCGCTCGCGCATTGCTTTTAAAGTCCGCGGACTTATGCACTTTGTCCATGTTAAACCCAGAGTATAGTCGCTCGCGCATTGCTTTTTAACTTGTAAAAATTCCTCGGGTACTAAGAGTTTAGTCGCTCGCGCATTGCTTTTCAAGTCCGCGGACTTATGCACTTTGTCCATGTTAAACCCAGAGTATAGTCGCTCGCGCATTGCTTTTTAACTTGTAAAAATTCCTCGGGTACTAAGAGTTTAGTCGCTCGCGCATTGCTTTTAAAGTCCGCGGACTTATGCACTTTGTCCATGTTAAACCCAGAGTATAGTCGCTCGCGCATTGCTTTTCATGTCCGCGGACTTATGCACTTTGTCCACGTTAAACCCAGAGTATAGTCGCTCGCGCATTGCTTTTCAAGTCCGCGGACTTATGCACTTTGTCCATGTTAAACCCAGAGTATAGTCGCTCGCGCATTGCTTTTTAACTTGTAAAAATTCCTCGGGTACTAAGAGTTTAGTCGCTCGCGCATTGCTTTTCAAGTCCGCGGACTTATGCACTTTGTCCATGTTAAACCCAGAGTATAGTCGCTCGCGCATTGCTTTTCAAGTCCGCGGACTTATGCACTTTGTCCATGTTAAACCCAGAGTATAGTCGCTCGCGCATTGCTTTTCAAGTCCGCGGACTTATGCACTTTGTCCATGTTAAACCCAGAGTATAGTCGCTCGCGCATTGCTTTTTAACTTGTAAAAATTCCTCGGGTACTAAGAGTTTAGTCGCTCGCGCATTGCTTTTCAAGTCCGCGGACTTATGCACTTTGTCCATGTTAAACCCAGAGTATAGTCGCTCGCGCATTGCTTTTCAAGTCCGCGGACTTAAGCACTTTGTCCATGTTAAACCCAGAGTATAGTCGCTCGCGCATTGCTTTTCAAGTCCGCGGACTTAAGCACTTTGTCCATGTTAAACCCAGAGTATAGTCGCTCGCGCATTGCTTTTCAAGTCCGCGGACTTAAGCACTTTGTCCATGTTAAACCCAGAGTATAGTCGCTCGCGCATTGCTTTTTAACTTGTAAAAATTCCTCGGGTACTAAGAGTTTAGTCGCTCGCGCATTGCTTTTAAAGTCCGCGGACTTATGCACTTTGTCCATGTTAAACCCAGAGTATAGTCGCTCGCGCATTGCTTTTCAAGTCCGCGGACTTAAGCACTTTGTCCATGTTAAACCCAGAGTATAGTCGCTCGCGCATTGCTTTTCAAGTCCGCGGACTTATGCACTTTGTCCATGTTAGACCCAGAGTATAGACGCTCGCGCATTGCTTTTCAAGTCCGCGGACTTATGCACTTTGTCCATGTTAAACCCAGAGTATAGTCGCTCGCGCATTGCTTTTCAAGTCCGCGGACTTAAGCACTTTGTCCATGTTAAACCCAGAGTATAGTCGCTCGCGCATTGCTTTTTAACTTGTAAAAATTCCTCGGGTACTAAGAGTTTAGTCGCTCGCGCATTGCTTTTCAAGTCCGCGGACTTATGCACTTTGTCCATGTTAAATCCAGAGTATAGTCGCTCGCGCATTGCTTTTCAAGTCCGCGGACTTATGCACTTTGTCCATGTTAAACCCAGAGTATAGTCGCTCGCGCATTGCTTTTCAAGTCCGCGGACTTATGCACTTTGTCCATGTTAAACCCAGAGTATAGTCGCTCGCGCATTGCTTTTTAACTTGTAAAAATTCCTCGGGTACTAAGAGTTTAGTCGCTCGCGCATTGCTTTTCAAGTCCGCGGACTTAAGCACTTTGTCCATGTTAAACCCAGAGTATAGTCGCTCGCGCATTGCTTTTTAACTTGTAAAAATTCCTCGGGTACTAAGAGTTTAGTCGCTCGCGCATTGCTTTTAAAGTCCGCGGACTTATGCACTTTGTCCATGTTAAACCCAGAGTATAGTCGCTCGCGCATTGCTTTTCAAGTCCGCGGACTTAAGCACTTTGTCCATGTTAAACCCAGAGTATAGTCGCTCGCGCATTGCTTTTCAAGTCCGCGGACTTATGCACTTTGTCCATGTTAAACCCAGAGTATAGTCGCTCGCGCATTGCTTTTCAAGTCCGCGGACTTAAGCACTTTGTCCATGTTAAACCCAGAGTATAGTCGCTCGCGCATTGCTTTTCATGTCCGCGGACTTATGCACATTGTCCATGTTAAACCCAGAGTATAGTCGCTCGCGCATTGCTTTTCAAGTCCGCGGACTTAAGCACTTTGTCCATGTTAAACCCAGAGTATAGTCGCTCGCGCATTGCTTTTTAACTTGTAAAAATTCCTCGGGTACTAAGAGTTTAGTCGCTCGCGCATTGCTTTTAAAGTCCGCGGACTTATGCACTTTGTCCATGTTAAACCCAGAGTATAGTCGCTCGCGCATTGCTTTTTAACTTGTAAAAATTCCTCGGGTACTAAGAGTTTAGTCGCTCGCGCATTGCTTTTCAAGTCCGCGGACTTATGCACTTTGTCCATGTTAAACCCAGAGTATAGTCGCTCGCGCATTGCTTTTTAACTTGTAAAAATTCCTCGGGTACTAAGAGTTTAGTCGCTCGCGCATTGCTTTTAAAGTCCGCGGACTTATGCACTTTGTCCATGTTAAACCCAGAGTATAGTCGCTCGCGCATTGCTTTTCATGTCCGCGGACTTATGCACTTTGTCCATGTTAAACCCAGAGTATAGTCGCTCGCGCATTGCTTTTCAAGTCCGCGGACTTATGCACTTTGTCCATGTTAAACCCAGAGTATAGTCGCTCGCGCATTGCTTTTTAACTTGTAAAAATTCCTCGGGTACTAAGAGTTTAGTCGCTCGCGCATTGCTTTTCAAGTCCGCGGACTTATGCACTTTGTCCATGTTAAACCCAGAGTATAGTCGCTCGCGCATTGCTTTTCAAGTCCGCGGACTTATGCACTTTGTCCATGTTAAACCCAGAGTATAGTCGCTCGCGCATTGCTTTTCAAGTCCGCGGACTTATGCACTTTGTCCATGTTAAACCCAGAGTATAGTCGCTCGCGCATTGCTTTTTAACTTGTAAAAATTCCTCAGGTACTAAGAGTTTAGTCGCTCGCGCATTGCTTTTCAAGTCCGCGGACTTATGCACTTTGTCCATGTTAAACCCAGAGTATAGTCGCTCGCGCATTGCTTTTCAAGTCCGCGGACTTAAGCACTTTGTCCATGTTAAACCCAGAGTATAGTCGCTCGCGCATTGCTTTTCAAGTCCGCGGACTTAAGCACTTTGTCCATGTTAAACCCAGAGTATAGTCGCTCGCGCATTGCTTTTCAAGTCCGCGGACTTAAGCACTTTGTCCATGTTAAACCCAGAGTATAGTCGCTCGCGCATTGCTTTTTAACTTGTAAAAATTCCTCGGGTACTAAGAGTTTAGTCGCTCGCGCATTGCTTTTAAAGTCCGCGGACTTATGCACTTTGTCCATGTTAAACCCAGAGTATAGTCGCTCGCGCATTGCTTTTCAAGTCCGCGGACTTAAGCACTTTGTCCATGTTAAACCCAGAGTATAGTCGCTCGCGCATTGCTTTTCAAGTCCGCGGACTTATGCACTTTGTCCATGTTAGACCCAGAGTATAGACGCTCGCGCATTGCTTTTCAAGTCCGCGGACTTATGCACTTTGTCCATGTTAAACCCAGAGTATAGTCGCTCGCGCATTGCTTTTCAAGTCCGCGGACTTAAGCACTTTGTCCATGTTAAACCCAGAGTATAGTCGCTCGCGCATTGCTTTTTAACTTGTAAAAATTCCTCGGGTACTAAGAGTTTAGTCGCTCGCGCATTGCTTTTCAAGTCCGCGGACTTATGCACTTTGTCCATGTTAAACCCAGAGTATAGTCGCTCGCGCATTGCTTTTTAACTTGTAAAAATTCCTCGGGTACTAAGAGTTTAGTCGCTCGCGCATTGCTTTTCAAGTCCGCGGACTTATGCACTTTGTCCATGTTAAACCCAGAGTATAGTCGCTCGCGCATTGCTTTTTAACTTGTAAAAATTCCTCGGGTACTAAGAGCTTAGTCGCTCGCGCATTGCTTTTCAAGTCCGCGGACTTATGCACTTTGTCCATGTTAAACCCAGAGTATAGTCGCTCGCGCATTGCTTTTTAAGTCCGCGGACTTAAGCACTTTGTCCATGTTAAACCCAGAGTATAGTCGCTCGCGCATTGCTTTTTAACTTGTAAAAATTCCTCGGGTACTAAGAGTTTAGTCGCTCGCGCATTGCTTTTCAAGTCCGCGGACTTATGCACTTTGTCCATGTTAAACCCAGAGTATAGTCGCTCGCGCATTGCTTTTCAAGTCCGCGGACTTATGCACTTTGTCCATGTTAAACCCAGAGTATAGTCGCTCGCGCATTGCTTTTCAAGTCCGCGGACTTATGCACTTTGTCCATGTTAAACCCAGAGTATAGTCGCTCGCGCATTGCTTTTCAAGTCCGCGGACTTATGCACTTTGTCCATGTTAAACCCAGAGTATAGTCGCTCGCGCATTGCTTTTTAACTTGTAAAAATTCCTCGGGTACTAAGAGTTTAGTCGCTCGCGCATTGCTTTTAAAGTCCGCGGACTTATGCACTTTGTCCATGTTAAACCCAGAGTATAGTCGCTCGCGCATTGCTTTTTAACTTGTAAAAATTCCTCGGGTACTAAGAGTTTAGTCGCTCGCGCATTGCTTTTCAAGTCCGCGGACTTATGCACTTTGTCCATGTTAAACCCAGAGTATAGTCGCTCGCGCATTGCTTTTTAACTTGTAAAAATTCCTCGGGTACTAAGAGTTTAGTCGCTCGCGCATTGCTTTTAAAGTCCGCGGACTTATGCACTTTGTCCATGTTAAACCCAGAGTATAGTCGCTCGCGCATTGCTTTTCATGTCCGCGGACTTATGCACTTTGTCCACGTTAAACCCAGAGTATAGTCGCTCGCGCATTGCTTTTCAAGTCCGCGGACTTATGCACTTTGTCCATGTTAAACCCAGAGTATAGTCGCTCGCGCATTGCTTTTTAACTTGTAAAAATTCCTCGGGTACTAAGAGTTTAGTCGCTCGCGCATTGCTTTTCAAGTCCGCGGACTTATGCACTTTGTCCATGTTAAACCCAGAGTATAGTCGCTCGCGCATTGCTTTTCAAGTCCGCGGACTTATGCACTTTGTCCATGTTAAACCCAGAGTATAGTCGCTCGCGCATTGCTTTTCAAGTCCGCGGACTTATGCACTTTGTCCATGTTAAACCCAGAGTATAGTCGCTCGCGCATTGCTTTTTAACTTGTAAAAATTCCTCGGGTACTAAGAGTTTAGTCGCTCGCGCATTGCTTTTCAAGTCCGCGGACTTATGCACTTTGTCCATGTTAAACCCAGAGTATAGTCGCTCGCGCATTGCTTTTCAAGTCCGCGGACTTAAGCACTTTGTCCATGTTAAACCCAGAGTATAGTCGCTCGCGCATTGCTTTTCAAGTCCGCGGACTTAAGCACTTTGTCCATGTTAAACCCAGAGTATAGTCGCTCGCGCATTGCTTTTCAAGTCCGCGGACTTAAGCACTTTGTCCATGTTAAACCCAGAGTATAGTCGCTCGCGCATTGCTTTTTAACTTGTAAAAATTCCTCGGGTACTAAGAGTTTAGTCGCTCGCGCATTGCTTTTAAAGTCCGCGGACTTATGCACTTTGTCCATGTTAAACCCAGAGTATAGTCGCTCGCGCATTGCTTTTCAAGTCCGCGGACTTAAGCACTTTGTCCATGTTAAACCCAGAGTATAGTCGCTCGCGCATTGCTTTTCAAGTCCGCGGACTTATGCACTTTGTCCATGTTAGACCCAGAGTATAGACGCTCGCGCATTGCTTTTCAAGTCCGCGGACTTATGCACTTTGTCCATGTTAAACCCAGAGTATAGTCGCTCGCGCATTGCTTTTCAAGTCCGCGGACTTAAGCACTTTGTCCATGTTAAACCCAGAGTATAGTCGCTCGCGCATTGCTTTTTAACTTGTAAAAATTCCTCGGGTACTAAGAGTTTAGTCGCTCGCGCATTGCTTTTCAAGTCCGCGGACTTATGCACTTTGTCCATGTTAAATCCAGAGTATAGTCGCTCGCGCATTGCTTTTCAAGTCCGCGGACTTATGCACTTTGTCCATGTTAAACCCAGAGTATAGTCGCTCGCGCATTGCTTTTCAAGTCCGCGGACTTATGCACTTTGTCCATGTTAAACCCAGAGTATAGTCGCTCGCGCATTGCTTTTTAACTTGTAAAAATTCCTCGGGTACTAAGAGTTTAGTCGCTCGCGCATTGCTTTTCAAGTCCGCGGACTTAAGCACTTTGTCCATGTTAAACCCAGAGTATAGTCGCTCGCGCATTGCTTTTCATGTCCGCGGACTTAAGCACTTTGTCCATGTTAAACCCAGAGTATAGTCGCTCGCGCATTGCTTTTCAAGTCCGCGGACTTAAGCACTTTGTCCATGTTAAACCCAGAGTATAGTCGCTCGCGCATTGCTTTTCAAGTCCGCGGACTTAAGCACTTTGTCCATGTTAAACCCAGAGTATAGTCGCTCGCGCATTGCTTTTCAAGTCCGCGGACTTATGCACTTTGTCCATGTTAGACCCAGAGTATAGACGCTCGCGCATTGCTTTTCAAGTCCGCGGACTTATGCACTTTGTCCATGTTAAACCCAGAGTATAGTCGCTCGCGCATTGCTTTTCAAGTCCGCGGACTTATGCACTTTGTCCATGTTAAACCCAGAGTATAGTCGCTCGCGCATTGCTTTTCAAGTCCGCGGACTTATGCACTTTGTCCATGTTAAACCCAGAGTATAGTCGCTCGCGCATTGCTTTTTAACTTGTAAAAATTCCTCGGGTACTAAGAGTTTAGTCGCTCGCGCATTGCTTTTCAAGTCCGCGGACTTATGCACTTTGTCCATGTTAAACCCAGAGTATAGTCGCTCGCGCATTGCTTTTTAACTTGTAAAAATTCCTCGGGTACTAAGAGTTTAGTCGCTCGCGCATTGCTTTTCAAGTCCGCGGACTTATGCACTTTGTCCATGTTAAACCCAGAGTATAGTCGCTCGCGCATTGCTTTTTAACTTGTAAAAATTCCTCGGGTACTAAGAGTTTAGTCGCTCGCGCATTGCTTTTCAAGTCCGCGGACTTATGCACTTTGTCCATGTTAAACCCAGAGTATAGTCGCTCGCGCATTGCTTTTCAAGTCCGCGGACTTATGCACTTTGTCCATGTTAAACCCAGAGTATAGTCGCTCGCGCATTGCTTTTCAAGTCCGCGGACTTATGCACTTTGTCCATGTTAAACCCAGAGTATAGTCGCTCGCGCATTGCTTTTTAACTTGTAAAAATTCCTCGGGTACTAAGAGTTTAGTCGCTCGCGCATTGCTTTTAAAGTCCGCGGACTTATGCACTTTGTCCATGTTAAACCCAGAGTATAGTCGCTCGCGCATTGCTTTTCAAGTCCGCGGACTTAAGCACTTTGTCCATGTTAAACCCAGAGTATAGTCGCTCGCGCATTGCTTTTCAAGTCCGCGGACTTAAGCACTTTGTCCATGTTAAACCCAGAGTATAGTCGCTCGCGCATTGCTTTTCAAGTCCGCGGACTTAAGCACTTTGTCCATGTTAAACCCAGAGTATAGTCGCTCGCGCATTGCTTTTCAAGTCCGCGGACTTAAGCACTTTGTCCATGTTAAACCCAGAGTATAGTCGCTCGCGCATTGCTTTTCATGTCCGCGGACTTATGCACATTGTCCATGTTAAACCCAGAGTATAGTCGCTCGCGCATTGCTTTTTAACTTGTAAAAATTCCTCGGGTACTAAGAGTTTAGTCGCTCGCGCATTGCTTTTCAAGTCCGCGGACTTATGCACTTTGTCCATGTTAAACCCAGAGTATAGTCGCTCGCGCATTGCTTTTCATGTCCGCGGACTTATGCACTTTGTCCATGTTAAACCCAGAGTATAGTCGCTCGCGCATTGCTTTTCAAGTCCGCGGACTTATGCACTTTGTCCATGTTAAACCCAGAGTATAGTCGCTCGCGCATTGCTTTTTAACTTGTAAAAATTCCTCGGGTACTAAGAGTTTAGTCGCTCGCGCATTGCTTTTCAAGTCCGCGGACTTATGCACTTTGTCCATGTTAAACCCAGAGTATAGTCGCTCGCGCATTGCTTTTCAAGTCCGCGGACTTATGCACTTTGTCCATGTTAAACCCAGAGTATAGTCGCTCGCGCATTGCTTTTCAAGTCCGCGGACTTATGCACTTTGTCCATGTTAAACCCAGAGTATAGTCGCTCGCGCATTGCTTTTTAACTTGTAAAAATTCCTCGGGTACTAAGAGTTTAGTCGCTCGCGCATTGCTTTTAAAGTCCGCGGACTTATGCACTTTGTCCATGTTAAACCCAGAGTATAGTCGCTCGCGCATTGCTTTTCAAGTCCGCGGACTTAAGCACTTTGTCCATGTTAAACCCAGAGTATAGTCGCTCGCGCATTGCTTTTCAAGTCCGCGGACTTAAGCACTTTGTCCATGTTACACCCAGAGTATAGTCGCTCGCGCATTGCTTTTCAAGTCCGCGGACTTAAGCACTTTGTCCATGTTAAACCCAGAGTATAGTCGCTCGCGCATTGCTTTTTAACTTGTAAAAATTCCTCGGGTACTAAGAGTTTAGTCGCTCGCGCATTGCTTTTAAAGTCCGCGGACTTATGCACTTTGTCCATGTTAAACCCAGAGTATAGTCGCTCGCGCATTGCTTTTCAAGTCCGCGGACTTAAGCACTTTGTCCATGTTAAACCCAGAGTATAGTCGCTCGCGCATTGCTTTTCAAGTCCGCGGACTTATGCACTTTGTCCATGTTAAACCCAGAGTATAGTCGCTCGCGCATTGCTTTTCAAGTCCGCGGACTTAAGCACTTTGTCCATGTTAAACCCAGAGTATAGTCGCTCGCGCATTGCTTTTCAAGTCCGCGGACTTATGCACTTTGTCCATGTTAAACCCAGAGTATAGTCGCTCGCGCATTGCTTTTTAACTTGTAAAAATTCCTCGAGTACCAAGAGTTTAGTCGCTCGCGCATTGCTTTTTAAGTCCGCGGACTTATGCACTTTGTCCATGTTAAACTCAGAGTATAGTCGCTCGCGCATTGCTTTTTAACTTGTAAAAATTCCTCGAGTACCAAGAGTTTAGTCGCTCGCGCATTGCTTTTTAAGTCCGCGGACTTATGCACTTTGTCCATGTTAAACCCAGAGTATAGTCGCTCGCGCATTGCTTTTCAAGTCCGCGGACTTAAGCACTTTGTCCATGTTAAACCCAGAGTATAGTCGCTCGCGCATTGCTTTTCATGTCCGCGGACTTATGCACTTTGTCCATGTTAAACCCAGAGTATAGTCGCTCGCGCATTGCTTTTAAACTTGTAAAAATTCTCTAGTATCAAGAGTTTAGTCGCTCGCGCATTGCTTTTGGTACACTTTGATTCCAATATTCCTAAATCTCGAAAAAATCGACAAAAATTGCTTCCTAAGATGCCCAAGAACGTATGTGAAAAAAAAAAAAAATTTTCACTTTCGAAATTTTTTCAAGTCCATTATAGCTAAAAGTCGAAAAAATTGAAAAAAATCGTCTCCCAAGTTGCCCAAGAACGTATGAGAAAAAAAAAAAAATTTTCATTTTCGTAATTTTTTTAAGTCCATTATAGCTAAAACTTGGAAAAATTGAAAAATTCTCGTCACCGAAGTTGCCTTAAAACGTCCGAGATGAAAAAAATTTTTCGTCAAATCGAAAATTATTCCAAGTCCGAATCACGAAAATGGCGCTTTTTTCTATGAAATAACCAAAAACGCCGGTCCCGGCGGTTGCACGTTGACACTATGTGTTGGAGCGCCCTTCGGTGGGCTAACATTGCCACGGGTCGATGTCGAAAGACTGAATGGCTCTTATGTGGCAAGCCTCTTGGAGGTCATCCAGGCGTACGGGATTCGTTCTCTGCCTTCACTGAGCATCAACCCGCTTGTTTCCGAGCGATATTACGTTCCCTGGTGCGCGCGTGTTCGCTTCGTGCACGCATGCATCGGGGACAAACACACGACCATGTGATACATGAAGTTTGAATCAATGGCGAAGTGCCCCGTACGCGGTGAGCACGAGAGTAAAGAAAGATGAAAAAAGTAATAAGTTTTTTCGGAAACTTATGAAAAAAAAATGCGGTTCATAGTCGTTCGTGCGTTCAGATGGACTTGGCCGACGACATGTCCGCTCGTGTGCTAGAGGTACGACCAATGACGCCAATGCGTCCCGCGTACGTCTCTAGTCGCGCGAACGAAGTCAGTCGAGTTTTGCGAGCGGTCGCAGGCTCACTGCTTAGCTAAAGTGCGCAATATATGCATATAATATATGACATATGAAAACGAATGAAACACACAGCACACAGACAAGTCCATTGGCCAGCTTCGTATTAGAGCACGGCAATGAAAATATATTTGGCAAAACACGTTGTCAACACACGGCGGACCAGGGCACGCGCGCGTTGCCCGTCAACGCGTTAGCGTGGCCACCCGTTCGTGAATGAATATGAACAGAAAAACGTGCGTCGCGCATGAATCCTTGGCGATTCGCGACAAGCATCGGTAGCTTGGGGAATTGCGCCGAGGCTATATCAAACGAGAGAAAAGAGTTAGCCGCGTCCTCGCGCGCGTTTCCTTTCGGGGGGACGCGTTAGCGAGATGCGTCGAGCAGCTCCCTGGTTGATCCTGCCAGTAGTCATATGCTTGTCTCAAAGATTAAGCCATGCATGTCTAAGTGCAAGCTAAACTAAAGTGAAACCGCGAATGGCTCATTAAATCAGTTATGGTTTCTTAGATCGTACCCCACTTTTACTTGGATAACTGTGGTAATTCTAGAGCTAATACATGCAACTCGAGTCCCGACCAGAGATGGGAGGGACGCTTTTATTAGATCAAAACCAATCGGTTCGGGGCGTTCCTTTCGGGGTTCGTTCTGGCCGTTTGTTCTGGTGACTCTGAATAACTTTGAGCTGATCGCACGGTCTAGCACCGGCGACGGATCTTTCAAATGTCTGCTTTATCAACTGTCGATGGTAGGCTCTGCGCCTACCATGGTTGTTACGGATAACGGGGAATCAGGGTTCGATTCCGGAGAGGGAGCCTGAGAAACGGCTACCACATCCAAGGAAGGCAGCAGGCGCGCAAATTACCCACTCCCGGCACGGGGAGGTAGTGACGAAAAATAACGATACGGGACTCATCCGAGGCCCCGTAATCGGAATGAGTACACTTTAAATCCTTTAACGAGGATCAATTGGAGGGCAAGTCTGGTGCCAGCAGCCGCGGTAATTCCAGCTCCAATAGCGTATATTAAAGTTGTTGCGGTTAAAAAGCTCGTAGTTGAATCTGTGCGCCACGCTGTTGGTTCGCCGCTCGCGGTGTTACTGGCAGTTCAGTGGCGCGTCCTACCGGTGGATGCGGTTCGGGCGTCGCCTCGTCGCGGGAGCCTCGCGCTCTCCGTGTGCGTGCGCGGTGTTCGGCGGTCCAAGATTAATCCCATCGCGGTGCTCTTCACCGAGTGTCGAGGTGGGCCGGTACGTTTACTTTGAACAAATTAGAGTGCTTAAAGCAGGCCTTACGCTGCCTGAATATTCTGTGCATGGAATAATGGAATAGGATCTCGGTTCTATTTTGTTGGTTTTCGGAAGCCCCGAGATAATGATTAATAGGGACAGATGGGGGCATTTGTATTGCGACGTTAGAGGTGAAATTCTTGGATCGTCGCAAGACAAACTGAAGCGAAAGCATTTGCCAAAAATGTTTTCATTAATCAAGAACGAAAGTTAGAGGTTCGAAGGCGATCAGATACCGCCCTAGTTCTAACCATAAACGATGCCAGCTAGCGATCCGCCGAAGTTCCTCCGATGACTCGGCGGGCAGCTTCCAGGAAACTAAAGCTTTTGGGTTCCGGGGGAAGTATGGTTGCAAAGCTGAAACTTAAAGGAATTGACGGAAGGGCACCACCAGGAGTGGAGCCTGCGGCTTAATTTGACTCAACACGGGAAACCTCACCAGGCCCAGACACTGGAAGGATTGACAGATTGATAGCTCTTTCTTGATTCAGTGGGTGGTGGTGCATGGCCGTTCTTAGTTGGTGGAGCGATTTGTCTGGTTAATTCCGATAACGAACGAGACTCTAGCCTGCTAAATAGGCGGAATTATGATATCCAGAAGATCGAAATCCGGCCCGGTGTCGCGTTCGCGCGCGTGCTTGCTCCTCGTGGGTTGGTCGCGTGTGGGCGTTGGCGTCGTGGTACGGGCGATTTTTACTATCGACGCAAAGTACAAACTCTTCTTAGAGGGACAAGCGACTTTTAGTCGCACGAAATTGAGCAATAACAGGTCTGTGATGCCCTTAGATGTTCTGGGCCGCACGCGCGCTACACTGAAGGAATCAGCGTGTCCTCTTTGGCCGAAAGGTCCGGGTAACCCGCTGAACCTCCTTCGTGATAGGGATTGGGGCTTGCAATTATTCCCCATGAACGAGGAATTCCCAGTAAGCGCGAGTCATAAGCTCGCGTTGATTACGTCCCTGCCCTTTGTACACACCGCCCGTCGCTACTACCGATTGAATGATTTAGTGAGGTCTTCGGACTGAAAGCGCCACGGTGTTTCGGCACTGTCGACGTAGACGGAAAGATGACCAAACTTGATTATTTAGAGGAAGTAAAAGTCGTAACAAGGTTTCCGTAGGTGAACCTGCGGAAGGATCATTAAAGTGGTGATTGAAAAACTCACACACGAAAAAGCAAAAGGGAACGCAAGCTAAATAAACGTAAAGAAAAAAAAATATATACAATACGGTAAAACGTATTGTGTGTATATAACCCGAAAGATGGTGATTTATGGAGGCGCGCGTACTAGCTACGCGCGCCGAAAGACCGATAGAGGCGATTGAAACGCGATCCTCTCTCAACCACGACACACACACACACACACACACTTCACCCCGAGTGAAGTGGAGAGGAGATGATGGTGGTTTGTTGTTGAGGGTCGAGTCGTCTATCGGCGAAAAAAGCGTTGACGAACAACGACCGCTTGAGCGTGCAATGTTGATCCCGGTCAGTTCGTTAAACGCGATCGAACGAGCGCGAAGGATGAAATATTATTATTTCGCAAGTGATTCGGGAGGTTTGGTGCCCTTCCTTGGAGTCTGCCTTCGCGCCGGTGCCCACCGCGGCGGTAACGTCTCTCCCCTAAACAAAAAATGAGAGTGTTATTCGTGCGTGCGCTACGAGTCAACCTATAATAGGGTGCAGGACCAAGGCATTTACGGCAAACCGTATCCACCCGTGATACAACGGGAGAGGGGTACGGCGTCGCCGCTTTGGGATTGTCTCGCCTGAGGTTTGTAAAGGAGAATTCGGCATGGTTTGCGCTCCCCGTTCACGCGGGGTGTTTCGTACAATGATGTCATTCCCACTCGCGTTGCGGTCTTCGCGTATGCGCGCGCGCGCGCGTGCCTTCACGGGCACGCGCGCGTCGTCGCATAAGCGTTGGGGTTACCAAAAGTGCGCTCACGGGGAGGTCATTGATATTCGTTTCGGCGAGTATTGGTGGTTTCAGGCCGTATCGAGACATGGTACCGTCGCGCTCGTTTAAACGCGCGCGCGACGTCGAGCTTGTCGCCTATCCTCTCTCTCTCCCACGCGGGCGAGGGTGGGGGGTAGCGGTACGTTGGAATACATGAGAAAACTCGGTTGGACTCCTCGCGGGTCCCCGACCATCATCAACAAAACACATATATATATATATATGTGAAAACGGAAAAAAGCGAATATTCGTATCCGAAAGGAACGAATTTTTTTTCGTGCACTTATATATATACTATAATATATATAATAATTTGTGCAAATACTACCCTGAACAGTGGATCACTCGGCTCGTGGGTCGATGAAGAACGCAGCTAATTGCGCGTCAACATGTGAACTGCAGGACACATGAACATCGACATTTCGAACGCACATTGCGGTCTTTGGACTGGTTAAATCCTGGACCACGCCTGGTCGAAAGTTGGTACGTTAAACACAATACCAGACTGCCGCTGGGTGACGCGCGCGGCGTGTTGTATGGGGGGTGGTGGTGGTGGTGTATATCATCATCATCCCTTCCACGACGCCGTCCGTCCCCGGGTCATGGCGAACGATTGAGCGTTCGTCGCGCCAGGCTCTTCGCGAGCGCTAGCGCGCGGCGTCGCTTGAAATAAGTCGATTTGATGGAAAAAGAAGCGCGTCGTTTCGCTTGCGTCGTTACTTACGGTATATTCCGTAGTACGCGCGGCGTGCGACGTGCTTCGTTTTTTTTTCTTTTCTTTTTCTCGTCTCCTGTGTGTTTGTTGTGTGTGTTCGATAACCGAAAAACGCCTCGTCGAATATCCCGTATGGGCACTCGTGCCGCGGGCATAATGAAAATACGATACGTTCTCGTATCGAGGCGCATGCTACTTGCATCGCGAGTCGTGGCCTTCGTTGAATTGCGCGAAGCGCCTCTTCGAGGCTCCACGCGCGCGCTTTTTTCGAGCATATTATACGAACGGATGAGGAAACGCAGTGTACGCACCTTAGTCGCCGCCTCGGCGCTGTCGGTCGTTCCTGTCACAATTTGTCGAACGAGTGACGGACGACGGGCGTCGAGGCATCCCTCGAGGCGGCAATACGTTGAATACCTCAAAGGTAGCGTACGACGTTCGTAGCGCGCGTGGATTTTGTTCGAATCTCTCGAAGAGTGTCGTCCCGCGACAGCTCTCGCTGCGGATAAGGGCACGGCCGGTCTCGTAGACGTTGAATTTTGAAATACATCCTCGATACAATTCTCGAATCCATGCGAACGTATCGCAGCACGCGACGCGCACGGGTCTATCACCCTTGTACGCGGAGTACGGCGTTATAAAATAAAAGTTAACGACGAAAAGCACGCACACGCACCATGGGGAGAGAGAGAGAGAGTAGTAGTTATACTACTACTACTACTACTACACGATATGAGAGAAAGAATAAGAAGAAGAAGCTTTTCGACCGACGTCGAACCAGGCGAGATTACCCGCTGAATTTAAGCATATTA
>JAPDSM010000014.1:2071147-2111147 GCA_028476575.1 Platygaster robiniae
CTTTGTCCATGTTAAACCCAGAGTATAGTCGCTCGCGCATTGCTTTTTAACTTGTAAAAATTCCTCGGGTACTAAGAGTTTAGTCGCTCGCGCATTGCTTTTCAAGTCCGCGGACTTATGCACTTTGTCCATGTTAAACCCAGAGTATAGTCGCTCGCGCATTGCTTTTCATGTCCGCGGACTTATGCACTTTGTCCATGTTAAACCCAGAGTATAGTCGCTCGCGCATTGCTTTTCAAGTCCGCGGACTTATGCACTTTGTCCATGTTAAACCCAGAGTATAGTCGCTCGCGCATTGCTTTTTAACTTGTAAAAATTCCTCGGGTACTAAGAGTTTAGTCGCTCGCGCATTGCTTTTCAAGTCCGCGGACTTATGCACTTTGTCCATGTTAAACCCAGAGTATAGTCGCTCGCGCATTGCTTTTCAAGTCCGCGGACTTATGCACTTTGTCCATGTTAAACCCAGAGTATAGTCGCTCGCGCATTGCTTTTCAAGTCCGCGGACTTATGCACTTTGTCCATGTTAAACCCAGAGTATAGTCGCTCGCGCATTGCTTTTTAACTTGTAAAAATTCCTCGGGTACTAAGAGTTTAGTCGCTCGCGCATTGCTTTTCAAGTCCGCGGACTTATGCACTTTGTCCATGTTAAACCCAGAGTATAGTCGCTCGCGCATTGCTTTTTAACTTGTAAAAATTCCTCGGGTACTAAGAGCTTAGTCGCTCGCGCATTGCTTTTCAAGTCCGCGGACTTATGCACTTTGTCCATGTTAAACCCAGAGTATAGTCGCTCGCGCATTGCTTTTCATGTCCGCGGACTTATGCACTTTGTCCATGTTAAACCCAGAGTATAGTCGCTCGCGCATTGCTTTTCAAGTCCGCGGACTTATGCACTTTGTCCATGTTAAACCCAGAGTATAGTCGCTCGCGCATTGCTTTTTAACTTGTAAAAATTCCTCGGGTACTAAGAGTTTAGTCGCTCGCGCATTGCTTTTCAAGTCCGCGGACTTATGCTCTTTGTCCATGTTAAATCCAGAGTATAGTCGCTCGCGCATTGCTTTTCAAGTCCGCGGACTTATGCACTTTGTCCATGTTAAACCCAGAGTATAGTCGCTCGCGCATTGCTTTTCAAGTCCGCGGACTTATGCACTTTGTCCATGTTAAACCCAGAGTATAGTCGCTCGCGCATTGCTTTTTAACTTGTAAAAATTCCTCGGGTACTAAGAGTTTAGTCGCTCGCGCATTGCTTTTCAAGTCCGCGGACTTATGCACTTTGTCCATGTTAAACCCAGAGTATAGTCGCTCGCGCATTGCTTTTCAAGTCCGCGGACTTAAGCACTTTGTCCATGTTAAACCCAGAGTATAGTCGCTCGCGCATTGCTTTTCAAGTCCGCGGACTTAAGCACTTTGTCCATGTTAAACCCAGAGTATAGTCGCTCGCGCATTGCTTTTCATGTCCGCGGACTTATGCACATTGTCCATGTTAAACCCAGAGTATAGTCGCTCGCGCATTGCTTTTTAACTTGTAAAAATTCCTCGGGTACTAAGAGTTTAGTCGCTCGCGCATTGCTTTTCAAGTCCGCGGACTTATGCACTTTGTCCATGTTAAACCCAGAGTATAGTCGCTCGCGCATTGCTTTTCAAGTCCGCGGACTTAAGCACTTTGTCCATGTTAAACCCAGAGTATAGTCGCTCGCGCATTGCTTTTCAAGTCCGCGGACTTAAGCACTTTGTCCATGTTAAACCCAGAGTATAGTCGCTCGCGCATTGCTTTTCATGTCCGCGGACTTAAGCACTTTGTCCATGTTAAACCCAGAGTATAGTCGCTCGCGCATTGCTTTTCAAGTCCGCGGACTTAAGCACTTTGTCCATGTTAAACCCAGAGTATAGTCGCTCGCGCATTGCTTTTCAAGTCCGCGGACTTAAGCACTTTGTCCATGTTAAACCCAGAGTATAGTCGCTCGCGCATTGCTTTTCAAGTCCGCGGACTTATGCACTTTGTCCATGTTAGACCCAGAGTATAGACGCTCGCGCATTGCTTTTCAAGTCCGCGGACTTATGCACTTTGTCCATGTTAAACCCAGAGTATAGTCGCTCGCGCATTGCTTTTCAAGTCCGCGGACTTATGCACTTTGTCCATGTTAAACCCAGAGTATAGTCGCTCGCGCATTGCTTTTCAAGTCCGCGGACTTATGCACTTTGTCCATGTTAAACCCAGAGTATAGTCGCTCGCGCATTGCTTTTCAAGTCCGCGGACTTATGCACTTTGTCCATGTTAAACCCAGAGTATAGTCGCTCGCGCATTGCTTTTCAAGTCCGCGGACTTATGCACTTTGTCCATGTTAAACCCAGAGTATAGTCGCTCGCGCATTGCTTTTTAACTTGTAAAAATTCCTCGGGTACTAAGAGTTTAGTCGCTCGCGCATTGCTTTTCAAGTCCGCGGACTTATGCACTTTGTCCATGTTAAACCCAGAGTATAGTCGCTCGCGCATTGCTTTTTAACTTGTAAAAATTCCTCGGGTACTAAGAGTTTAGTCGCTCGCGCATTGCTTTTCAAGTCCGCGGACTTATGCACTTTGTCCATGTTAAACCCAGAGTATAGTCGCTCGCGCATTGCTTTTTAACTTGTAAAAATTCCTCGGGTACTAAGAGTTTAGTCGCTCGCGCATTGCTTTTCAAGTCCGCGGACTTATGCACTTTGTCCATGTTAAACCCAGAGTATAGTCGCTCGCGCATTGCTTTTCAAGTCCGCGGACTTATGCACTTTGTCCATGTTAAACCCAGAGTATAGTCGCTCGCGCATTGCTTTTCAAGTCCGCGGACTTATGCACTTTGTCCATGTTAAACCCAGAGTATAGTCGCTCGCGCATTGCTTTTTAACTTGTAAAAATTCCTCGGGTACTAAGAGTTTAGTCGCTCGCGCATTGCTTTTAAAGTCCGCGGACTTATGCACTTTGTCCATGTTAAACCCAGAGTATAGTCGCTCGCGCATTGCTTTTCAAGTCCGCGGACTTAAGCACTTTGTCCATGTTAAACCCAGAGTATAGTCGCTCGCGCATTGCTTTTCAAGTCCGCGGACTTGAGCACTTTGTCCATGTTAAACCCAGAGTATAGTCGCTCGCGCATTGCTTTTCAAGTCCGCGGACTTAAGCACTTTGTCCATGTTAAACCCAGAGTATAGTCGCTCGCGCATTGCTTTTCAAGTCCGCGGACTTAAGCACTTTGTCCATGTTAAACCCAGAGTATAGTCGCTCGCGCATTGCTTTTCATGTCCGCGGACTTATGCACATTGTCCATGTTAAACCTAGAGTATAGTCGCTCGCGCATTGCTTTTTAACTTGTAAAAATTCCTCGGGTACTAAGAGTTTAGTCGCTCGCGCATTGCTTTTCAAGTCCGCGGACTTATGCACTTTGTCCATGTTAAACCCAGAGTATAGTCGCTCGCGCATTGCTTTTTAACTTGTAAAAATTCCTCGGGTACTAAGAGCTTAGTCGCTCGCGCATTGCTTTTCAAGTCCGCGGACTTATGCACTTTGTCCATGTTAAACCCAGAGTATAGTCGCTCGCGCATTGCTTTTTAAGTCCGCGGACTTAAGCACTTTGTCCATGTTAAACCCAGAGTATAGTCGCTCGCGCATTGCTTTTTAACTTGTAAAAATTCCTCGGGTACTAAGAGTTTAGTCGCTCGCGCATTGCTTTTCAAGTCCGCGGACTTATGCACTTTGTCCATGTTAAACCCAGAGTATAGTCGCTCGCGCATTGCTTTTCAAGTCCGCGGACTTATGCACTTTGTCCATGTTAAACCCAGAGTATAGTCGCTCGCGCATTGCTTTTCAAGTCCGCGGACTTATGCACTTTGTCCATGTTAAACCCAGAGTATAGTCGCTCGCGCATTGCTTTTCAAGTCCGCGGACTTATGCACTTTGTCCATGTTAAACCCAGAGTATAGTCGCTCGCGCATTGCTTTTTAACTTGTAAAAATTCCTCGGGTACTAAGAGTTTAGTCGCTCGCGCATTGCTTTTAAAGTCCGCGGACTTATGCACTTTGTCCATGTTAAACCCAGAGTATAGTCGCTCGCGCATTGCTTTTTAACTTGTAAAAATTCCTCGGGTACTAAGAGTTTAGTCGCTCGCGCATTGCTTTTCAAGTCCGCGGACTTATGCACTTTGTCCATGTTAAACCCAGAGTATAGTCGCTCGCGCATTGCTTTTCATGTCCGCGGACTTATGCACTTTGTCCATGTTAAACCCAGAGTATAGTCGCTCGCGCATTGCTTTTCAAGTCCGCGGACTTATGCACTTTGTCCATGTTAAACCCAGAGTATAGTCGCTCGCGCATTGCTTTTTAACTTGTAAAAATTCCTCGGGTACTAAGAGCTTAGTCGCTCGCGCATTGCTTTTCAAGTCCGCGGACTTATGCACTTTGTCCATGTTAAACCCAGAGTATAGTCGCTCGCGCATTGCTTTTTAAGTCCGCGGACTTAAGCACTTTGTCCATGTTAAACCCAGAGTATAGTCGCTCGCGCATTGCTTTTTAACTTGTAAAAATTCCTCGGGTACTAAGAGTTTAGTCGCTCGCGCATTGCTTTTCAAGTCCGCGGACTTATGCACTTTGTCCATGTTAAACCCAGAGTATAGTCGCTCGCGCATTGCTTTTCAAGTCCGCGGACTTATGCACTTTGTCCATGTTAAACCCAGAGTATAGTCGCTCGCGCATTGCTTTTCAAGTCCGCGGACTTATGCACTTTGTCCATGTTAAACCCAGAGTATAGTCGCTCGCGCATTGCTTTTCAAGTCCGCGGACTTATGCACTTTGTCCATGTTAAACCCAGAGTATAGTCGCTCGCGCATTGCTTTTTAACTTGTAAAAATTCCTCGGGTACTAAGAGTTTAGTCGCTCGCGCATTGCTTTTAAAGTCCGCGGACTTATGCACTTTGTCCATGTTAAACCCAGAGTATAGTCGCTCGCGCATTGCTTTTTAACTTGTAAAAATTCCTCGGGTACTAAGAGTTTAGTCGCTCGCGCATTGCTTTTCAAGTCCGCGGACTTATGCACTTTGTCCATGTTAAACCCAGAGTATAGTCGCTCGCGCATTGCTTTTCATGTCCGCGGACTTATGCACTTTGTCCATGTTAAACCCAGAGTATAGTCGCTCGCGCATTGCTTTTCAAGTCCGCGGACTTATGCACTTTGTCCATGTTAAACCCAGAGTATAGTCGCTCGCGCATTGCTTTTTAACTTGTAAAAATTCCTCGGGTACTAAGAGTTTAGTCGCTCGCGCATTGCTTTTCAAGTCCGCGGACTTATGCACTTTGTCCATGTTAAACCCAGAGTATAGTCGCTCGCGCATTGCTTTTCAAGTCCGCGGACTTATGCACTTTGTCCATGTTAAACCCAGAGTATAGTCGCTCGCGCATTGCTTTTCAAGTCCGCGGACTTATGCACTTTGTCCATGTTAAACCCAGAGTATAGTCGCTCGCGCATTGCTTTTTAACTTGTAAAAATTCCTCGGGTACTAAGAGTTTAGTCGCTCGCGCATTGCTTTTCAAGTCCGCGGACTTATGCACTTTGTCCATGTTAAACCCAGAGTATAGTCGCTCGCGCATTGCTTTTCAAGTCCGCGGACTTAAGCACTTTGTCCATGTTAAACCCAGAGTATAGTCGCTCGCGCATTGCTTTTCAAGTCCGCGGACTTAAGCACTTTGTCCATGTTAAACCCAGAGTATAGTCGCTCGCGCATTGCTTTTCAAGTCCGCGGACTTAAGCACTTTGTCCATGTTAAACCCAGAGTATAGTCGCTCGCGCATTGCTTTTTAACTTGTAAAAATTCCTCGGGTACTAAGAGTTTAGTCGCTCGCGCATTGCTTTTAAAGTCCGCGGACTTATGCACTTTGTCCATGTTAAACCCAGAGTATAGTCGCTCGCGCATTGCTTTTCAAGTCCGCGGACTTAAGCACTTTGTCCATGTTAAACCCAGAGTATAGTCGCTCGCGCATTGCTTTTCAAGTCCGCGGACTTATGCACTTTGTCCATGTTAAACCCAGAGTATAGTCGCTCGCGCATTGCTTTTCATGTCCGCGGACTTAAGCACTTTGTCCATGTTAAACCCAGAGTATAGTCGCTCGCGCATTGCTTTTCAAGTCCGCGGACTTAAGCACTTTGTCCATGTTAAACCCAGAGTATAGTCGCTCGCGCATTGCTTTTCATGTCCGCGGACTTAAGCACTTTGTCCATGTTAAACCCAGAGTATAGTCGCTCGCGCATTGCTTTTCAAGTCCGCGGACTTAAGCACTTTGTCCATGTTAAACCCAGAGTATAGTCGCTCGCGCATTGCTTTTCAAGTCCGCGGACTTAAGCACTTTGTCCATGTTAAACCCAGAGTATAGTCGCTCGCGCATTGCTTTTCAAGTCCGCGGACTTATGCACTTTGTCCATGTTAGACCCAGAGTATAGACGCTCGCGCATTGCTTTTCAAGTCCGCGGACTTATGCACTTTGTCCATGTTAAACCCAGAGTATAGTCGCTCGCGCATTGCTTTTCAAGTCCGCGGACTTATGCACTTTGTCCATGTTAAACCCAGAGTATAGTCGCTCGCGCATTGCTTTTCAAGTCCGCGGACTTATGCACTTTGTCCATGTTAAACCCAGAGTATAGTCGCTCGCGCATTGCTTTTCAAGTCCGCGGACTTATGCACTTTGTCCATGTTAAACCCAGAGTATAGTCGCTCGCGCATTGCTTTTCAAGTCCGCGGACTTATGCACTTTGTCCATGTTAAACCCAGAGTATAGTCGCTCGCGCATTGCTTTTTAACTTGTAAAAATTCCTCGGGTACTAAGAGTTTAGTCGCTCGCGCATTGCTTTTCAAGTCCGCGGACTTATGCACTTTGTCCATGTTAAACCCAGAGTATAGTCGCTCGCGCATTGCTTTTTAACTTGTAAAAATTCCTCGGGTACTAAGAGTTTAGTCGCTCGCGCATTGCTTTTCAAGTCCGCGGACTTATGCACTTTGTCCATGTTAAACCCAGAGTATAGTCGCTCGCGCATTGCTTTTTAACTTGTAAAAATTCCTCGGGTACTAAGAGTTTAGTCGCTCGCGCATTGCTTTTCAAGTCCGCGGACTTATGCACTTTGTCCATGTTAAACCCAGAGTATAGTCGCTCGCGCATTGCTTTTTAACTTGTAAAAATTCCTCGGGTACTAAGAGTTTAGTCGCTCGCGCATTGCTTTTCAAGTCCGCGGACTTATGCACTTTGTCCATGTTAAACCCAGAGTATAGTCGCTCGCGCATTGCTTTTCAAGTCCGCGGACTTATGCACTTTGTCCATGTTAAACCCAGAGTATAGTCGCTCGCGCATTGCTTTTCAAGTCCGCGGACTTATGCACTTTGTCCATGTTAAACCCAGAGTATAGTCGCTCGCGCATTGCTTTTTAACTTGTAAAAATTCCTCGGGTACTAAGAGTTTAGTCGCTCGCGCATTGCTTTTCAAGTCCGCGGACTTATGCACTTTGTCCATGTTAAACCCAGAGTATAGTCGCTCGCGCATTGCTTTTTAACTTGTAAAAATTCCTCGGGTACTAAGAGCTTAGTCGCTCGCGCATTGCTTTTCAAGTCCGCGGACTTATGCACTTTGTCCATGTTAAACCCAGAGTATAGTCGCTCGCGCATTGCTTTTCATGTCCGCGGACTTATGCACTTTGTCCATGTTAAACCCAGAGTATAGTCGCTCGCGCATTGCTTTTCAAGTCCGCGGACTTATGCACTTTGTCCATGTTAAACCCAGAGTATAGTCGCTCGCGCATTGCTTTTTAACTTGTAAAAATTCCTCGGGTACTAAGAGTTTAGTCGCTCGCGCATTGCTTTTCAAGTCCGCGGACTTATGCACTTTGTCCATGTTAAATCCAGAGTATAGTCGCTCGCGCATTGCTTTTCAAGTCCGCGGACTTATGCACTTTGTCCATGTTAAACCCAGAGTATAGTCGCTCGCGCATTGCTTTTCAAGTCCGCGGACTTATGCACTTTGTCCATGTTAAACCCAGAGTATAGTCGCTCGCGCATTGCTTTTTAACTTGTAAAAATTCCTCGGGTACTAAGAGTTTAGTCGCTCGCGCATTGCTTTTCAAGTCCGCGGACTTATGCACTTTGTCCATGTTAAACCCAGAGTATAGTCGCTCGCGCATTGCTTTTCAAGTCCGCGGACTTAAGCACTTTGTCCATGTTAAACCCAGAGTATAGTCGCTCGCGCATTGCTTTTCAAGTCCGCGGACTTAAGCACTTTGTCCATGTTAAACCCAGAGTATAGTCGCTCGCGCATTGCTTTTCATGTCCGCGGACTTATGCACATTGTCCATGTTAAACCCAGAGTATAGTCGCTCGCGCATTGCTTTTTAACTTGTAAAAATTCCTCGGGTACTAAGAGTTTAGTCGCTCGCGCATTGCTTTTCAAGTCCGCGGACTTATGCACTTTGTCCATGTTAAACCCAGAGTATAGTCGCTCGCGCATTGCTTTTCAAGTCCGCGGACTTAAGCACTTTGTCCATGTTAAACCCAGAGTATAGTCGCTCGCGCATTGCTTTTCAAGTCCGCGGACTTAAGCACTTTGTCCATGTTAAACCCAGAGTATAGTCGCTCGCGCATTGCTTTTCATGTCCGCGGACTTAAGCACTTTGTCCATGTTAAACCCAGAGTATAGTCGCTCGCGCATTGCTTTTCAAGTCCGCGGACTTAAGCACTTTGTCCATGTTAAACCCAGAGTATAGTCGCTCGCGCATTGCTTTTCAAGTCCGCGGACTTAAGCACTTTGTCCATGTTAAACCCAGAGTATAGTCGCTCGCGCATTGCTTTTCAAGTCCGCGGACTTATGCACTTTGTCCATGTTAGACCCAGAGTATAGACGCTCGCGCATTGCTTTTCAAGTCCGCGGACTTATGCACTTTGTCCATGTTAAACCCAGAGTATAGTCGCTCGCGCATTGCTTTTCAAGTCCGCGGACTTATGCACTTTGTCCATGTTAAACCCAGAGTATAGTCGCTCGCGCATTGCTTTTCAAGTCCGCGGACTTATGCACTTTGTCCATGTTAAACCCAGAGTATAGTCGCTCGCGCATTGCTTTTCAAGTCCGCGGACTTATGCACTTTGTCCATGTTAAACCCAGAGTATAGTCGCTCGCGCATTGCTTTTCAAGTCCGCGGACTTATGCACTTTGTCCATGTTAAACCCAGAGTATAGTCGCTCGCGCATTGCTTTTTAACTTGTAAAAATTCCTCGGGTACTAAGAGTTTAGTCGCTCGCGCATTGCTTTTCAAGTCCGCGGACTTATGCACTTTGTCCATGTTAAACCCAGAGTATAGTCGCTCGCGCATTGCTTTTTAACTTGTAAAAATTCCTCGGGTACTAAGAGTTTAGTCGCTCGCGCATTGCTTTTCAAGTCCGCGGACTTATGCACTTTGTCCATGTTAAACCCAGAGTATAGTCGCTCGCGCATTGCTTTTTAACTTGTAAAAATTCCTCGGGTACTAAGAGTTTAGTCGCTCGCGCATTGCTTTTCAAGTCCGCGGACTTATGCACTTTGTCCATGTTAAACCCAGAGTATAGTCGCTCGCGCATTGCTTTTCAAGTCCGCGGACTTATGCACTTTGTCCATGTTAAACCCAGAGTATAGTCGCTCGCGCATTGCTTTTTAACTTGTAAAAATTCCTCGGGTACTAAGAGTTTAGTCGCTCGCGCATTGCTTTTAAAGTCCGCGGACTTATGCACTTTGTCCATGTTAAACCCAGAGTATAGTCGCTCGCGCATTGCTTTTCAAGTCCGCGGACTTAAGCACTTTGTCCATGTTAAACCCAGAGTATAGTCGCTCGCGCATTGCTTTTCAAGTCCGCGGACTTGAGCACTTTGTCCATGTTAAACCCAGAGTATAGTCGCTCGCGCATTGCTTTTCAAGTCCGCGGACTTAAGCACTTTGTCCATGTTAAACCCAGAGTATAGTCGCTCGCGCATTGCTTTTCAAGTCCGCGGACTTAAGCACTTTGTCCATGTTAAACCCAGAGTATAGTCGCTCGCGCATTGCTTTTCATGTCCGCGGACTTATGCACATTGTCCATGTTAAACCCAGAGTATAGTCGCTCGCGCATTGCTTTTTAACTTGTAAAAATTCCTCGGGTACTAAGAGTTTAGTCGCTCGCGCATTGCTTTTCAAGTCCGCGGACTTATGCACTTTGTCCATGTTAAACCCAGAGTATAGTCGCTCGCGCATTGCTTTTTAACTTGTAAAAATTCCTCGGGTACTAAGAGCTTAGTCGCTCGCGCATTGCTTTTCAAGTCCGCGGACTTATGCACTTTGTCCATGTTAAACCCAGAGTATAGTCGCTCGCGCATTGCTTTTTAAGTCCGCGGACTTAAGCACTTTGTCCATGTTAAACCCAGAGTATAGTCGCTCGCGCATTGCTTTTTAACTTGTAAAAATTCCTCGGGTACTAAGAGTTTAGTCGCTCGCGCATTGCTTTTCAAGTCCGCGGACTTATGCACTTTGTCCATGTTAAACCCAGAGTATAGTCGCTCGCGCATTGCTTTTCAAGTCCGCGGACTTATGCACTTTGTCCATGTTAAACCCAGAGTATAGTCGCTCGCGCATTGCTTTTCAAGTCCGCGGACTTATGCACTTTGTCCATGTTAAACCCAGAGTATAGTCGCTCGCGCATTGCTTTTCAAGTCCGCGGACTTATGCACTTTGTCCATGTTAAACCCAGAGTATAGTCGCTCGCGCATTGCTTTTTAACTTGTAAAAATTCCTCGGGTACTAAGAGTTTAGTCGCTCGCGCATTGCTTTTAAAGTCCGCGGACTTATGCACTTTGTCCATGTTAAACCCAGAGTATAGTCGCTCGCGCATTGCTTTTTAACTTGTAAAAATTCCTCGGGTACTAAGAGTTTAGTCGCTCGCGCATTGCTTTTCAAGTCCGCGGACTTATGCACTTTGTCCATGTTAAACCCAGAGTATAGTCGCTCGCGCATTGCTTTTCATGTCCGCGGACTTATGCACTTTGTCCATGTTAAACCCAGAGTATAGTCGCTCGCGCATTGCTTTTCAAGTCCGCGGACTTATGCACTTTGTCCATGTTAAACCCAGAGTATAGTCGCTCGCGCATTGCTTTTTAACTTGTAAAAATTCCTCGGGTACTAAGAGCTTAGTCGCTCGCGCATTGCTTTTCAAGTCCGCGGACTTATGCACTTTGTCCATGTTAAACCCAGAGTATAGTCGCTCGCGCATTGCTTTTTAAGTCCGCGGACTTAAGCACTTTGTCCATGTTAAACCCAGAGTATAGTCGCTCGCGCATTGCTTTTTAACTTGTAAAAATTCCTCGGGTACTAAGAGTTTAGTCGCTCGCGCATTGCTTTTCAAGTCCGCGGACTTATGCACTTTGTCCATGTTAAACCCAGAGTATAGTCGCTCGCGCATTGCTTTTCAAGTCCGCGGACTTATGCACTTTGTCCATGTTAAACCCAGAGTATAGTCGCTCGCGCATTGCTTTTCAAGTCCGCGGACTTATGCACTTTGTCCATGTTAAACCCAGAGTATAGTCGCTCGCGCATTGCTTTTCAAGTCCGCGGACTTATGCACTTTGTCCATGTTAAACCCAGAGTATAGTCGCTCGCGCATTGCTTTTTAACTTGTAAAAATTCCTCGGGTACTAAGAGTTTAGTCGCTCGCGCATTGCTTTTAAAGTCCGCGGACTTATGCACTTTGTCCATGTTAAACCCAGAGTATAGTCGCTCGCGCATTGCTTTTTAACTTGTAAAAATTCCTCGGGTACTAAGAGTTTAGTCGCTCGCGCATTGCTTTTCAAGTCCGCGGACTTATGCACTTTGTCCATGTTAAACCCAGAGTATAGTCGCTCGCGCATTGCTTTTCATGTCCGCGGACTTATGCACTTTGTCCATGTTAAACCCAGAGTATAGTCGCTCGCGCATTGCTTTTCAAGTCCGCGGACTTATGCACTTTGTCCATGTTAAACCCAGAGTATAGTCGCTCGCGCATTGCTTTTTAACTTGTAAAAATTCCTCGGGTACTAAGAGTTTAGTCGCTCGCGCATTGCTTTTCAAGTCCGCGGACTTATGCACTTTGTCCATGTTAAACCCAGAGTATAGTCGCTCGCGCATTGCTTTTCAAGTCCGCGGACTTATGCACTTTGTCCATGTTAAACCCAGAGTATAGTCGCTCGCGCATTGCTTTTCAAGTCCGCGGACTTATGCACTTTGTCCATGTTAAACCCAGAGTATAGTCGCTCGCGCATTGCTTTTTAACTTGTAAAAATTCCTCGGGTACTAAGAGTTTAGTCGCTCGCGCATTGCTTTTCAAGTCCGCGGACTTATGCACTTTGTCCATGTTAAACCCAGAGTATAGTCGCTCGCGCATTGCTTTTCAAGTCCGCGGACTTAAGCACTTTGTCCATGTTAAACCCAGAGTATAGTCGCTCGCGCATTGCTTTTCAAGTCCGCGGACTTAAGCACTTTGTCCATGTTAAACCCAGAGTATAGTCGCTCGCGCATTGCTTTTCAAGTCCGCGGACTTAAGCACTTTGTCCATGTTAAACCCAGAGTATAGTCGCTCGCGCATTGCTTTTTAACTTGTAAAAATTCCTCGGGTACTAAGAGTTTAGTCGCTCGCGCATTGCTTTTAAAGTCCGCGGACTTATGCACTTTGTCCATGTTAAACCCAGAGTATAGTCGCTCGCGCATTGCTTTTCAAGTCCGCGGACTTAAGCACTTTGTCCATGTTAAACCCAGAGTATAGTCGCTCGCGCATTGCTTTTCAAGTCCGCGGACTTATGCACTTTGTCCATGTTAAACCCAGAGTATAGTCGCTCGCGCATTGCTTTTCATGTCCGCGGACTTAAGCACTTTGTCCATGTTAAACCCAGAGTATAGTCGCTCGCGCATTGCTTTTCAAGTCCGCGGACTTATGCACTTTGTCCATGTTAAACCCAGAGTATAGTCGCTCGCGCATTGCTTTTTAACTTGTAAAAATTCCTCGGGTACTAAGAGTTTAGTCGCTCGCGCATTGCTTTTCAAGTCCGCGGACTTATGCTCTTTGTCCATGTTAAATCCAGAGTATAGTCGCTCGCGCATTGCTTTTCAAGTCCGCGGACTTATGCACTTTGTCCATGTTAAACCCAGAGTATAGTCGCTCGCGCATTGCTTTTCAAGTCCGCGGACTTATGCACTTTGTCCATGTTAAACCCAGAGTATAGTCGCTCGCGCATTGCTTTTTAACTTGTAAAAATTCCTCGGGTACTAAGAGTTTAGTCGCTCGCGCATTGCTTTTCAAGTCCGCGGACTTATGCACTTTGTCCATGTTAAACCCAGAGTATAGTCGCTCGCGCATTGCTTTTCAAGTCCGCGGACTTAAGCACTTTGTCCATGTTAAACCCAGAGTATAGTCGCTCGCGCATTGCTTTTCAAGTCCGCGGACTTAAGCACTTTGTCCATGTTAAACCCAGAGTATAGTCGCTCGCGCATTGCTTTTCATGTCCGCGGACTTATGCACATTGTCCATGTTAAACCCAGAGTATAGTCGCTCGCGCATTGCTTTTTAACTTGTAAAAATTCCTCGGGTACTAAGAGTTTAGTCGCTCGCGCATTGCTTTTCAAGTCCGCGGACTTATGCACTTTGTCCATGTTAAACCCAGAGTATAGTCGCTCGCGCATTGCTTTTCAAGTCCGCGGACTTAAGCACTTTGTCCATGTTAAACCCAGAGTATAGTCGCTCGCGCATTGCTTTTCAAGTCCGCGGACTTAAGCACTTTGTCCATGTTAAACCCAGAGTATAGTCGCTCGCGCATTGCTTTTCATGTCCGCGGACTTAAGCACTTTGTCCATGTTAAACCCAGAGTATAGTCGCTCGCGCATTGCTTTTCAAGTCCGCGGACTTAAGCACTTTGTCCATGTTAAACCCAGAGTATAGTCGCTCGCGCATTGCTTTTCAAGTCCGCGGACTTAAGCACTTTGTCCATGTTAAACCCAGAGTATAGTCGCTCGCGCATTGCTTTTCAAGTCCGCGGACTTATGCACTTTGTCCATGTTAGACCCAGAGTATAGACGCTCGCGCATTGCTTTTCAAGTCCGCGGACTTATGCACTTTGTCCATGTTAAACCCAGAGTATAGTCGCTCGCGCATTGCTTTTCAAGTCCGCGGACTTATGCACTTTGTCCATGTTAAACCCAGAGTATAGTCGCTCGCGCATTGCTTTTCAAGTCCGCGGACTTATGCACTTTGTCCATGTTAAACCCAGAGTATAGTCGCTCGCGCATTGCTTTTCAAGTCCGCGGACTTATGCACTTTGTCCATGTTAAACCCAGAGTATAGTCGCTCGCGCATTGCTTTTCAAGTCCGCGGACTTATGCACTTTGTCCATGTTAAACCCAGAGTATAGTCGCTCGCGCATTGCTTTTTAACTTGTAAAAATTCCTCGGGTACTAAGAGTTTAGTCGCTCGCGCATTGCTTTTCAAGTCCGCGGACTTATGCACTTTGTCCATGTTAAACCCAGAGTATAGTCGCTCGCGCATTGCTTTTTAACTTGTAAAAATTCCTCGGGTACTAAGAGTTTAGTCGCTCGCGCATTGCTTTTCAAGTCCGCGGACTTATGCACTTTGTCCATGTTAAACCCAGAGTATAGTCGCTCGCGCATTGCTTTTTAACTTGTAAAAATTCCTCGGGTACTAAGAGTTTAGTCGCTCGCGCATTGCTTTTCAAGTCCGCGGACTTATGCACTTTGTCCATGTTAAACCCAGAGTATAGTCGCTCGCGCATTGCTTTTCAAGTCCGCGGACTTATGCACTTTGTCCATGTTAAACCCAGAGTATAGTCGCTCGCGCATTGCTTTTCAAGTCCGCGGACTTATGCACTTTGTCCATGTTAAACCCAGAGTATAGTCGCTCGCGCATTGCTTTTTAACTTGTAAAAATTCCTCGGGTACTAAGAGTTTAGTCGCTCGCGCATTGCTTTTAAAGTCCGCGGACTTATGCACTTTGTCCATGTTAAACCCAGAGTATAGTCGCTCGCGCATTGCTTTTCAAGTCCGCGGACTTAAGCACTTTGTCCATGTTAAACCCAGAGTATAGTCGCTCGCGCATTGCTTTTCAAGTCCGCGGACTTGAGCACTTTGTCCATGTTAAACCCAGAGTATAGTCGCTCGCGCATTGCTTTTCAAGTCCGCGGACTTAAGCACTTTGTCCATGTTAAACCCAGAGTATAGTCGCTCGCGCATTGCTTTTCAAGTCCGCGGACTTAAGCACTTTGTCCATGTTAAACCCAGAGTATAGTCGCTCGCGCATTGCTTTTCATGTCCGCGGACTTATGCACATTGTCCATGTTAAACCTAGAGTATAGTCGCTCGCGCATTGCTTTTTAACTTGTAAAAATTCCTCGGGTACTAAGAGTTTAGTCGCTCGCGCATTGCTTTTCAAGTCCGCGGACTTATGCACTTTGTCCATGTTAAACCCAGAGTATAGTCGCTCGCGCATTGCTTTTTAACTTGTAAAAATTCCTCGGGTACTAAGAGCTTAGTCGCTCGCGCATTGCTTTTCAAGTCCGCGGACTTATGCACTTTGTCCATGTTAAACCCAGAGTATAGTCGCTCGCGCATTGCTTTTTAAGTCCGCGGACTTAAGCACTTTGTCCATGTTAAACCCAGAGTATAGTCGCTCGCGCATTGCTTTTTAACTTGTAAAAATTCCTCGGGTACTAAGAGTTTAGTCGCTCGCGCATTGCTTTTCAAGTCCGCGGACTTATGCACTTTGTCCATGTTAAACCCAGAGTATAGTCGCTCGCGCATTGCTTTTCAAGTCCGCGGACTTATGCACTTTGTCCATGTTAAACCCAGAGTATAGTCGCTCGCGCATTGCTTTTCAAGTCCGCGGACTTATGCACTTTGTCCATGTTAAACCCAGAGTATAGTCGCTCGCGCATTGCTTTTCAAGTCCGCGGACTTATGCACTTTGTCCATGTTAAACCCAGAGTATAGTCGCTCGCGCATTGCTTTTTAACTTGTAAAAATTCCTCGGGTACTAAGAGTTTAGTCGCTCGCGCATTGCTTTTAAAGTCCGCGGACTTATGCACTTTGTCCATGTTAAACCCAGAGTATAGTCGCTCGCGCATTGCTTTTTAACTTGTAAAAATTCCTCGGGTACTAAGAGTTTAGTCGCTCGCGCATTGCTTTTCAAGTCCGCGGACTTATGCACTTTGTCCATGTTAAACCCAGAGTATAGTCGCTCGCGCATTGCTTTTCATGTCCGCGGACTTATGCACTTTGTCCATGTTAAACCCAGAGTATAGTCGCTCGCGCATTGCTTTTCAAGTCCGCGGACTTATGCACTTTGTCCATGTTAAACCCAGAGTATAGTCGCTCGCGCATTGCTTTTTAACTTGTAAAAATTCCTCGGGTACTAAGAGCTTAGTCGCTCGCGCATTGCTTTTCAAGTCCGCGGACTTATGCACTTTGTCCATGTTAAACCCAGAGTATAGTCGCTCGCGCATTGCTTTTTAAGTCCGCGGACTTAAGCACTTTGTCCATGTTAAACCCAGAGTATAGTCGCTCGCGCATTGCTTTTTAACTTGTAAAAATTCCTCGGGTACTAAGAGTTTAGTCGCTCGCGCATTGCTTTTCAAGTCCGCGGACTTATGCACTTTGTCCATGTTAAACCCAGAGTATAGTCGCTCGCGCATTGCTTTTCAAGTCCGCGGACTTATGCACTTTGTCCATGTTAAACCCAGAGTATAGTCGCTCGCGCATTGCTTTTCAAGTCCGCGGACTTATGCACTTTGTCCATGTTAAACCCAGAGTATAGTCGCTCGCGCATTGCTTTTCAAGTCCGCGGACTTATGCACTTTGTCCATGTTAAACCCAGAGTATAGTCGCTCGCGCATTGCTTTTTAACTTGTAAAAATTCCTCGGGTACTAAGAGTTTAGTCGCTCGCGCATTGCTTTTAAAGTCCGCGGACTTATGCACTTTGTCCATGTTAAACCCAGAGTATAGTCGCTCGCGCATTGCTTTTTAACTTGTAAAAATTCCTCGGGTACTAAGAGTTTAGTCGCTCGCGCATTGCTTTTCAAGTCCGCGGACTTATGCACTTTGTCCATGTTAAACCCAGAGTATAGTCGCTCGCGCATTGCTTTTCATGTCCGCGGACTTATGCACTTTGTCCATGTTAAACCCAGAGTATAGTCGCTCGCGCATTGCTTTTCAAGTCCGCGGACTTATGCACTTTGTCCATGTTAAACCCAGAGTATAGTCGCTCGCGCATTGCTTTTTAACTTGTAAAAATTCCTCGGGTACTAAGAGTTTAGTCGCTCGCGCATTGCTTTTCAAGTCCGCGGACTTATGCACTTTGTCCATGTTAAACCCAGAGTATAGTCGCTCGCGCATTGCTTTTCAAGTCCGCGGACTTATGCACTTTGTCCATGTTAAACCCAGAGTATAGTCGCTCGCGCATTGCTTTTCAAGTCCGCGGACTTATGCACTTTGTCCATGTTAAACCCAGAGTATAGTCGCTCGCGCATTGCTTTTTAACTTGTAAAAATTCCTCGGGTACTAAGAGTTTAGTCGCTCGCGCATTGCTTTTCAAGTCCGCGGACTTATGCACTTTGTCCATGTTAAACCCAGAGTATAGTCGCTCGCGCATTGCTTTTCAAGTCCGCGGACTTAAGCACTTTGTCCATGTTAAACCCAGAGTATAGTCGCTCGCGCATTGCTTTTCAAGTCCGCGGACTTAAGCACTTTGTCCATGTTAAACCCAGAGTATAGTCGCTCGCGCATTGCTTTTCAAGTCCGCGGACTTAAGCACTTTGTCCATGTTAAACCCAGAGTATAGTCGCTCGCGCATTGCTTTTTAACTTGTAAAAATTCCTCGGGTACTAAGAGTTTAGTCGCTCGCGCATTGCTTTTAAAGTCCGCGGACTTATGCACTTTGTCCATGTTAAACCCAGAGTATAGTCGCTCGCGCATTGCTTTTCAAGTCCGCGGACTTAAGCACTTTGTCCATGTTAAACCCAGAGTATAGTCGCTCGCGCATTGCTTTTCAAGTCCGCGGACTTATGCACTTTGTCCATGTTAAACCCAGAGTATAGTCGCTCGCGCATTGCTTTTCATGTCCGCGGACTTAAGCACTTTGTCCATGTTAAACCCAGAGTATAGTCGCTCGCGCATTGCTTTTCAAGTCCGCGGACTTAAGCACTTTGTCCATGTTAAACCCAGAGTATAGTCGCTCGCGCATTGCTTTTCATGTCCGCGGACTTAAGCACTTTGTCCATGTTAAACCCAGAGTATAGTCGCTCGCGCATTGCTTTTCAAGTCCGCGGACTTAAGCACTTTGTCCATGTTAAACCCAGAGTATAGTCGCTCGCGCATTGCTTTTCAAGTCCGCGGACTTAAGCACTTTGTCCATGTTAAACCCAGAGTATAGTCGCTCGCGCATTGCTTTTCAAGTCCGCGGACTTATGCACTTTGTCCATGTTAGACCCAGAGTATAGACGCTCGCGCATTGCTTTTCAAGTCCGCGGACTTATGCACTTTGTCCATGTTAAACCCAGAGTATAGTCGCTCGCGCATTGCTTTTCAAGTCCGCGGACTTATGCACTTTGTCCATGTTAAACCCAGAGTATAGTCGCTCGCGCATTGCTTTTCAAGTCCGCGGACTTATGCACTTTGTCCATGTTAAACCCAGAGTATAGTCGCTCGCGCATTGCTTTTCAAGTCCGCGGACTTATGCACTTTGTCCATGTTAAACCCAGAGTATAGTCGCTCGCGCATTGCTTTTCAAGTCCGCGGACTTATGCACTTTGTCCATGTTAAACCCAGAGTATAGTCGCTCGCGCATTGCTTTTTAACTTGTAAAAATTCCTCGGGTACTAAGAGTTTAGTCGCTCGCGCATTGCTTTTCAAGTCCGCGGACTTATGCACTTTGTCCATGTTAAACCCAGAGTATAGTCGCTCGCGCATTGCTTTTTAACTTGTAAAAATTCCTCGGGTACTAAGAGTTTAGTCGCTCGCGCATTGCTTTTCAAGTCCGCGGACTTATGCACTTTGTCCATGTTAAACCCAGAGTATAGTCGCTCGCGCATTGCTTTTTAACTTGTAAAAATTCCTCGGGTACTAAGAGTTTAGTCGCTCGCGCATTGCTTTTCAAGTCCGCGGACTTATGCACTTTGTCCATGTTAAACCCAGAGTATAGTCGCTCGCGCATTGCTTTTTAACTTGTAAAAATTCCTCGGGTACTAAGAGTTTAGTCGCTCGCGCATTGCTTTTCAAGTCCGCGGACTTATGCACTTTGTCCATGTTAAACCCAGAGTATAGTCGCTCGCGCATTGCTTTTCAAGTCCGCGGACTTATGCACTTTGTCCATGTTAAACCCAGAGTATAGTCGCTCGCGCATTGCTTTTCAAGTCCGCGGACTTATGCACTTTGTCCATGTTAAACCCAGAGTATAGTCGCTCGCGCATTGCTTTTTAACTTGTAAAAATTCCTCGGGTACTAAGAGTTTAGTCGCTCGCGCATTGCTTTTCAAGTCCGCGGACTTATGCACTTTGTCCATGTTAAACCCAGAGTATAGTCGCTCGCGCATTGCTTTTTAACTTGTAAAAATTCCTCGGGTACTAAGAGCTTAGTCGCTCGCGCATTGCTTTTCAAGTCCGCGGACTTATGCACTTTGTCCATGTTAAACCCAGAGTATAGTCGCTCGCGCATTGCTTTTCATGTCCGCGGACTTATGCACTTTGTCCATGTTAAACCCAGAGTATAGTCGCTCGCGCATTGCTTTTCAAGTCCGCGGACTTATGCACTTTGTCCATGTTAAACCCAGAGTATAGTCGCTCGCGCATTGCTTTTTAACTTGTAAAAATTCCTCGGGTACTAAGAGTTTAGTCGCTCGCGCATTGCTTTTCAAGTCCGCGGACTTATGCACTTTGTCCATGTTAAATCCAGAGTATAGTCGCTCGCGCATTGCTTTTCAAGTCCGCGGACTTATGCACTTTGTCCATGTTAAACCCAGAGTATAGTCGCTCGCGCATTGCTTTTCAAGTCCGCGGACTTATGCACTTTGTCCATGTTAAACCCAGAGTATAGTCGCTCGCGCATTGCTTTTTAACTTGTAAAAATTCCTCGGGTACTAAGAGTTTAGTCGCTCGCGCATTGCTTTTCAAGTCCGCGGACTTATGCACTTTGTCCATGTTAAACCCAGAGTATAGTCGCTCGCGCATTGCTTTTCAAGTCCGCGGACTTAAGCACTTTGTCCATGTTAAACCCAGAGTATAGTCGCTCGCGCATTGCTTTTCAAGTCCGCGGACTTAAGCACTTTGTCCATGTTAAACCCAGAGTATAGTCGCTCGCGCATTGCTTTTCATGTCCGCGGACTTATGCACATTGTCCATGTTAAACCCAGAGTATAGTCGCTCGCGCATTGCTTTTTAACTTGTAAAAATTCCTCGGGTACTAAGAGTTTAGTCGCTCGCGCATTGCTTTTCAAGTCCGCGGACTTATGCACTTTGTCCATGTTAAACCCAGAGTATAGTCGCTCGCGCATTGCTTTTCAAGTCCGCGGACTTAAGCACTTTGTCCATGTTAAACCCAGAGTATAGTCGCTCGCGCATTGCTTTTCAAGTCCGCGGACTTAAGCACTTTGTCCATGTTAAACCCAGAGTATAGTCGCTCGCGCATTGCTTTTCATGTCCGCGGACTTAAGCACTTTGTCCATGTTAAACCCAGAGTATAGTCGCTCGCGCATTGCTTTTCAAGTCCGCGGACTTAAGCACTTTGTCCATGTTAAACCCAGAGTATAGTCGCTCGCGCATTGCTTTTCAAGTCCGCGGACTTAAGCACTTTGTCCATGTTAAACCCAGAGTATAGTCGCTCGCGCATTGCTTTTCAAGTCCGCGGACTTATGCACTTTGTCCATGTTAGACCCAGAGTATAGACGCTCGCGCATTGCTTTTCAAGTCCGCGGACTTATGCACTTTGTCCATGTTAAACCCAGAGTATAGTCGCTCGCGCATTGCTTTTCAAGTCCGCGGACTTATGCACTTTGTCCATGTTAAACCCAGAGTATAGTCGCTCGCGCATTGCTTTTCAAGTCCGCGGACTTATGCACTTTGTCCATGTTAAACCCAGAGTATAGTCGCTCGCGCATTGCTTTTCAAGTCCGCGGACTTATGCACTTTGTCCATGTTAAACCCAGAGTATAGTCGCTCGCGCATTGCTTTTCAAGTCCGCGGACTTATGCACTTTGTCCATGTTAAACCCAGAGTATAGTCGCTCGCGCATTGCTTTTTAACTTGTAAAAATTCCTCGGGTACTAAGAGTTTAGTCGCTCGCGCATTGCTTTTCAAGTCCGCGGACTTATGCACTTTGTCCATGTTAAACCCAGAGTATAGTCGCTCGCGCATTGCTTTTTAACTTGTAAAAATTCCTCGGGTACTAAGAGTTTAGTCGCTCGCGCATTGCTTTTCAAGTCCGCGGACTTATGCACTTTGTCCATGTTAAACCCAGAGTATAGTCGCTCGCGCATTGCTTTTTAACTTGTAAAAATTCCTCGGGTACTAAGAGTTTAGTCGCTCGCGCATTGCTTTTCAAGTCCGCGGACTTATGCACTTTGTCCATGTTAAACCCAGAGTATAGTCGCTCGCGCATTGCTTTTCAAGTCCGCGGACTTATGCACTTTGTCCATGTTAAACCCAGAGTATAGTCGCTCGCGCATTGCTTTTTAACTTGTAAAAATTCCTCGGGTACTAAGAGTTTAGTCGCTCGCGCATTGCTTTTAAAGTCCGCGGACTTATGCACTTTGTCCATGTTAAACCCAGAGTATAGTCGCTCGCGCATTGCTTTTCAAGTCCGCGGACTTAAGCACTTTGTCCATGTTAAACCCAGAGTATAGTCGCTCGCGCATTGCTTTTCAAGTCCGCGGACTTGAGCACTTTGTCCATGTTAAACCCAGAGTATAGTCGCTCGCGCATTGCTTTTCAAGTCCGCGGACTTAAGCACTTTGTCCATGTTAAACCCAGAGTATAGTCGCTCGCGCATTGCTTTTCAAGTCCGCGGACTTAAGCACTTTGTCCATGTTAAACCCAGAGTATAGTCGCTCGCGCATTGCTTTTCATGTCCGCGGACTTATGCACATTGTCCATGTTAAACCCAGAGTATAGTCGCTCGCGCATTGCTTTTTAACTTGTAAAAATTCCTCGGGTACTAAGAGTTTAGTCGCTCGCGCATTGCTTTTCAAGTCCGCGGACTTATGCACTTTGTCCATGTTAAACCCAGAGTATAGTCGCTCGCGCATTGCTTTTTAACTTGTAAAAATTCCTCGGGTACTAAGAGCTTAGTCGCTCGCGCATTGCTTTTCAAGTCCGCGGACTTATGCACTTTGTCCATGTTAAACCCAGAGTATAGTCGCTCGCGCATTGCTTTTTAAGTCCGCGGACTTAAGCACTTTGTCCATGTTAAACCCAGAGTATAGTCGCTCGCGCATTGCTTTTTAACTTGTAAAAATTCCTCGGGTACTAAGAGTTTAGTCGCTCGCGCATTGCTTTTCAAGTCCGCGGACTTATGCACTTTGTCCATGTTAAACCCAGAGTATAGTCGCTCGCGCATTGCTTTTCAAGTCCGCGGACTTATGCACTTTGTCCATGTTAAACCCAGAGTATAGTCGCTCGCGCATTGCTTTTCAAGTCCGCGGACTTATGCACTTTGTCCATGTTAAACCCAGAGTATAGTCGCTCGCGCATTGCTTTTCAAGTCCGCGGACTTATGCACTTTGTCCATGTTAAACCCAGAGTATAGTCGCTCGCGCATTGCTTTTTAACTTGTAAAAATTCCTCGGGTACTAAGAGTTTAGTCGCTCGCGCATTGCTTTTAAAGTCCGCGGACTTATGCACTTTGTCCATGTTAAACCCAGAGTATAGTCGCTCGCGCATTGCTTTTTAACTTGTAAAAATTCCTCGGGTACTAAGAGTTTAGTCGCTCGCGCATTGCTTTTCAAGTCCGCGGACTTATGCACTTTGTCCATGTTAAACCCAGAGTATAGTCGCTCGCGCATTGCTTTTCATGTCCGCGGACTTATGCACTTTGTCCATGTTAAACCCAGAGTATAGTCGCTCGCGCATTGCTTTTCAAGTCCGCGGACTTATGCACTTTGTCCATGTTAAACCCAGAGTATAGTCGCTCGCGCATTGCTTTTTAACTTGTAAAAATTCCTCGGGTACTAAGAGCTTAGTCGCTCGCGCATTGCTTTTCAAGTCCGCGGACTTATGCACTTTGTCCATGTTAAACCCAGAGTATAGTCGCTCGCGCATTGCTTTTTAAGTCCGCGGACTTAAGCACTTTGTCCATGTTAAACCCAGAGTATAGTCGCTCGCGCATTGCTTTTTAACTTGTAAAAATTCCTCGGGTACTAAGAGTTTAGTCGCTCGCGCATTGCTTTTCAAGTCCGCGGACTTATGCACTTTGTCCATGTTAAACCCAGAGTATAGTCGCTCGCGCATTGCTTTTCAAGTCCGCGGACTTATGCACTTTGTCCATGTTAAACCCAGAGTATAGTCGCTCGCGCATTGCTTTTCAAGTCCGCGGACTTATGCACTTTGTCCATGTTAAACCCAGAGTATAGTCGCTCGCGCATTGCTTTTCAAGTCCGCGGACTTATGCACTTTGTCCATGTTAAACCCAGAGTATAGTCGCTCGCGCATTGCTTTTTAACTTGTAAAAATTCCTCGGGTACTAAGAGTTTAGTCGCTCGCGCATTGCTTTTAAAGTCCGCGGACTTATGCACTTTGTCCATGTTAAACCCAGAGTATAGTCGCTCGCGCATTGCTTTTTAACTTGTAAAAATTCCTCGGGTACTAAGAGTTTAGTCGCTCGCGCATTGCTTTTCAAGTCCGCGGACTTATGCACTTTGTCCATGTTAAACCCAGAGTATAGTCGCTCGCGCATTGCTTTTCATGTCCGCGGACTTATGCACTTTGTCCATGTTAAACCCAGAGTATAGTCGCTCGCGCATTGCTTTTCAAGTCCGCGGACTTATGCACTTTGTCCATGTTAAACCCAGAGTATAGTCGCTCGCGCATTGCTTTTTAACTTGTAAAAATTCCTCGGGTACTAAGAGTTTAGTCGCTCGCGCATTGCTTTTCAAGTCCGCGGACTTATGCACTTTGTCCATGTTAAACCCAGAGTATAGTCGCTCGCGCATTGCTTTTCAAGTCCGCGGACTTATGCACTTTGTCCATGTTAAACCCAGAGTATAGTCGCTCGCGCATTGCTTTTCAAGTCCGCGGACTTATGCACTTTGTCCATGTTAAACCCAGAGTATAGTCGCTCGCGCATTGCTTTTTAACTTGTAAAAATTCCTCGGGTACTAAGAGTTTAGTCGCTCGCGCATTGCTTTTCAAGTCCGCGGACTTATGCACTTTGTCCATGTTAAACCCAGAGTATAGTCGCTCGCGCATTGCTTTTCAAGTCCGCGGACTTAAGCACTTTGTCCATGTTAAACCCAGAGTATAGTCGCTCGCGCATTGCTTTTCAAGTCCGCGGACTTAAGCACTTTGTCCATGTTAAACCCAGAGTATAGTCGCTCGCGCATTGCTTTTCAAGTCCGCGGACTTAAGCACTTTGTCCATGTTAAACCCAGAGTATAGTCGCTCGCGCATTGCTTTTTAACTTGTAAAAATTCCTCGGGTACTAAGAGTTTAGTCGCTCGCGCATTGCTTTTAAAGTCCGCGGACTTATGCACTTTGTCCATGTTAAACCCAGAGTATAGTCGCTCGCGCATTGCTTTTCAAGTCCGCGGACTTAAGCACTTTGTCCATGTTAAACCCAGAGTATAGTCGCTCGCGCATTGCTTTTCAAGTCCGCGGACTTATGCACTTTGTCCATGTTAAACCCAGAGTATAGTCGCTCGCGCATTGCTTTTCATGTCCGCGGACTTAAGCACTTTGTCCATGTTAAACCCAGAGTATAGTCGCTCGCGCATTGCTTTTCAAGTCCGCGGACTTAAGCACTTTGTCCATGTTAAACCCAGAGTATAGTCGCTCGCGCATTGCTTTTCATGTCCGCGGACTTAAGCACTTTGTCCATGTTAAACCCAGAGTATAGTCGCTCGCGCATTGCTTTTCAAGTCCGCGGACTTAAGCACTTTGTCCATGTTAAACCCAGAGTATAGTCGCTCGCGCATTGCTTTTCAAGTCCGCGGACTTAAGCACTTTGTCCATGTTAAACCCAGAGTATAGTCGCTCGCGCATTGCTTTTCAAGTCCGCGGACTTATGCACTTTGTCCATGTTAGACCCAGAGTATAGACGCTCGCGCATTGCTTTTCAAGTCCGCGGACTTATGCACTTTGTCCATGTTAAACCCAGAGTATAGTCGCTCGCGCATTGCTTTTCAAGTCCGCGGACTTATGCACTTTGTCCATGTTAAACCCAGAGTATAGTCGCTCGCGCATTGCTTTTCAAGTCCGCGGACTTATGCACTTTGTCCATGTTAAACCCAGAGTATAGTCGCTCGCGCATTGCTTTTCAAGTCCGCGGACTTATGCACTTTGTCCATGTTAAACCCAGAGTATAGTCGCTCGCGCATTGCTTTTCAAGTCCGCGGACTTATGCACTTTGTCCATGTTAAACCCAGAGTATAGTCGCTCGCGCATTGCTTTTTAACTTGTAAAAATTCCTCGGGTACTAAGAGTTTAGTCGCTCGCGCATTGCTTTTCAAGTCCGCGGACTTATGCACTTTGTCCATGTTAAACCCAGAGTATAGTCGCTCGCGCATTGCTTTTTAACTTGTAAAAATTCCTCGGGTACTAAGAGTTTAGTCGCTCGCGCATTGCTTTTCAAGTCCGCGGACTTATGCACTTTGTCCATGTTAAACCCAGAGTATAGTCGCTCGCGCATTGCTTTTTAACTTGTAAAAATTCCTCGGGTACTAAGAGTTTAGTCGCTCGCGCATTGCTTTTCAAGTCCGCGGACTTATGCACTTTGTCCATGTTAAACCCAGAGTATAGTCGCTCGCGCATTGCTTTTCAAGTCCGCGGACTTATGCACTTTGTCCATGTTAAACCCAGAGTATAGTCGCTCGCGCATTGCTTTTCAAGTCCGCGGACTTATGCACTTTGTCCATGTTAAACCCAGAGTATAGTCGCTCGCGCATTGCTTTTTAACTTGTAAAAATTCCTCGGGTACTAAGAGTTTAGTCGCTCGCGCATTGCTTTTAAAGTCCGCGGACTTATGCACTTTGTCCATGTTAAACCCAGAGTATAGTCGCTCGCGCATTGCTTTTCAAGTCCGCGGACTTAAGCACTTTGTCCATGTTAAACCCAGAGTATAGTCGCTCGCGCATTGCTTTTCAAGTCCGCGGACTTGAGCACTTTGTCCATGTTAAACCCAGAGTATAGTCGCTCGCGCATTGCTTTTCAAGTCCGCGGACTTAAGCACTTTGTCCATGTTAAACCCAGAGTATAGTCGCTCGCGCATTGCTTTTCAAGTCCGCGGACTTAAGCACTTTGTCCATGTTAAACCCAGAGTATAGTCGCTCGCGCATTGCTTTTCATGTCCGCGGACTTATGCACATTGTCCATGTTAAACCCAGAGTATAGTCGCTCGCGCATTGCTTTTTAACTTGTAAAAATTCCTCGGGTACTAAGAGTTTAGTCGCTCGCGCATTGCTTTTCAAGTCCGCGGACTTATGCACTTTGTCCATGTTAAACCCAGAGTATAGTCGCTCGCGCATTGCTTTTTAACTTGTAAAAATTCCTCGGGTACTAAGAGCTTAGTCGCTCGCGCATTGCTTTTCAAGTCCGCGGACTTATGCACTTTGTCCATGTTAAACCCAGAGTATAGTCGCTCGCGCATTGCTTTTTAAGTCCGCGGACTTAAGTACTTTGTCCATGTTAAACCCAGAGTATAGTCGCTCGCGCATTGCTTTTTAACTTGTAAAAATTCCTCGGGTACTAAGAGTTTAGTCGCTCGCGCATTGCTTTTCAAGTCCGCGGACTTATGCACTTTGTCCATGTTAAACCCAGAGTATAGTCGCTCGCGCATTGCTTTTCAAGTCCGCGGACTTATGCACTTTGTCCATGTTAAACCCAGAGTATAGTCGCTCGCGCATTGCTTTTCAAGTCCGCGGACTTATGCACTTTGTCCATGTTAAACCCAGAGTATAGTCGCTCGCGCATTGCTTTTCAAGTCCGCGGACTTATGCACTTTGTCCATGTTAAACCCAGAGTATAGTCGCTCGCGCATTGCTTTTTAACTTGTAAAAATTCCTCGGGTACTAAGAGTTTAGTCGCTCGCGCATTGCTTTTAAAGTCCGCGGACTTATGCACTTTGTCCATGTTAAACCCAGAGTATAGTCGCTCGCGCATTGCTTTTTAACTTGTAAAAATTCCTCGGGTACTAAGAGTTTAGTCGCTCGCGCATTGCTTTTCAAGTCCGCGGACTTATGCACTTTGTCCATGTTAAACCCAGAGTATAGTCGCTCGCGCATTGCTTTTCATGTCCGCGGACTTATGCACTTTGTCCATGTTAAACCCAGAGTATAGTCGCTCGCGCATTGCTTTTCAAGTCCGCGGACTTATGCACTTTGTCCATGTTAAACCCAGAGTATAGTCGCTCGCGCATTGCTTTTTAACTTGTAAAAATTCCTCGGGTACTAAGAGCTTAGTCGCTCGCGCATTGCTTTTCAAGTCCGCGGACTTATGCACTTTGTCCATGTTAAACCCAGAGTATAGTCGCTCGCGCATTGCTTTTTAAGTCCGCGGACTTAAGCACTTTGTCCATGTTAAACCCAGAGTATAGTCGCTCGCGCATTGCTTTTTAACTTGTAAAAATTCCTCGGGTACTAAGAGTTTAGTCGCTCGCGCATTGCTTTTCAAGTCCGCGGACTTATGCACTTTGTCCATGTTAAACCCAGAGTATAGTCGCTCGCGCATTGCTTTTCAAGTCCGCGGACTTATGCACTTTGTCCATGTTAAACCCAGAGTATAGTCGCTCGCGCATTGCTTTTCAAGTCCGCGGACTTATGCACTTTGTCCATGTTAAACCCAGAGTATAGTCGCTCGCGCATTGCTTTTCAAGTCCGCGGACTTATGCACTTTGTCCATGTTAAACCCAGAGTATAGTCGCTCGCGCATTGCTTTTTAACTTGTAAAAATTCCTCGGGTACTAAGAGTTTAGTCGCTCGCGCATTGCTTTTAAAGTCCGCGGACTTATGCACTTTGTCCATGTTAAACCCAGAGTATAGTCGCTCGCGCATTGCTTTTTAACTTGTAAAAATTCCTCGGGTACTAAGAGTTTAGTCGCTCGCGCATTGCTTTTCAAGTCCGCGGACTTATGCACTTTGTCCATGTTAAACCCAGAGTATAGTCGCTCGCGCATTGCTTTTCATGTCCGCGGACTTATGCACTTTGTCCATGTTAAACCCAGAGTATAGTCGCTCGCGCATTGCTTTTCAAGTCCGCGGACTTATGCACTTTGTCCATGTTAAACCCAGAGTATAGTCGCTCGCGCATTGCTTTTTAACTTGTAAAAATTCCTCGGGTACTAAGAGTTTAGTCGCTCGCGCATTGCTTTTCAAGTCCGCGGACTTATGCACTTTGTCCATGTTAAACCCAGAGTATAGTCGCTCGCGCATTGCTTTTCAAGTCCGCGGACTTATGCACTTTGTCCATGTTAAACCCAGAGTATAGTCGCTCGCGCATTGCTTTTCAAGTCCGCGGACTTATGCACTTTGTCCATGTTAAACCCAGAGTATAGTCGCTCGCGCATTGCTTTTTAACTTGTAAAAATTCCTCGGGTACTAAGAGTTTAGTCGCTCGCGCATTGCTTTTCAAGTCCGCGGACTTATGCACTTTGTCCATGTTAAACCCAGAGTATAGTCGCTCGCGCATTGCTTTTCAAGTCCGCGGACTTAAGCACTTTGTCCATGTTAAACCCAGAGTATAGTCGCTCGCGCATTGCTTTTCAAGTCCGCGGACTTAAGCACTTTGTCCATGTTAAACCCAGAGTATAGTCGCTCGCGCATTGCTTTTCAAGTCCGCGGACTTAAGCACTTTGTCCATGTTAAACCCAGAGTATAGTCGCTCGCGCATTGCTTTTTAACTTGTAAAAATTCCTCGGGTACTAAGAGTTTAGTCGCTCGCGCATTGCTTTTAAAGTCCGCGGACTTATGCACTTTGTCCATGTTAAACCCAGAGTATAGTCGCTCGCGCATTGCTTTTCAAGTCCGCGGACTTAAGCACTTTGTCCATGTTAAACCCAGAGTATAGTCGCTCGCGCATTGCTTTTCAAGTCCGCGGACTTATGCACTTTGTCCATGTTAGACCCAGAGTATAGACGCTCGCGCATTGCTTTTCAAGTCCGCGGACTTATGCACTTTGTCCATGTTAAACCCAGAGTATAGTCGCTCGCGCATTGCTTTTTAACTTGTAAAAATTCCTCGGGTACTAAGAGTTTAGTCGCTCGCGCATTGCTTTTCAAGTCCGCGGACTTATGCACTTTGTCCATGTTAAACCCAGAGTATAGTCGCTCGCGCATTGCTTTTCAAGTCCGCGGACTTATGCACTTTGTCCATGTTAAACCCAGAGTATAGTCGCTCGCGCATTGCTTTTCAAGTCCGCGGACTTATGCACTTTGTCCATGTTAAACCCAGAGTATAGTCGCTCGCGCATTGCTTTTTAACTTGTAAAAATTCCTCGGGTACTAAGAGTTTAGTCGCTCGCGCATTGCTTTTAAAGTCCGCGGACTTATGCACTTTGTCCATGTTAAACCCAGAGTATAGTCGCTCGCGCATTGCTTTTCAAGTCCGCGGACTTAAGCACTTTGTCCATGTTAAACCCAGAGTATAGTCGCTCGCGCATTGCTTTTCAAGTCCGCGGACTTAAGCACTTTGTCCATGTTAAACCCAGAGTATAGTCGCTCGCGCATTGCTTTTCAAGTCCGCGGACTTAAGCACTTTGTCCATGTTAAACCCAGAGTATAGTCGCTCGCGCATTGCTTTTCAAGTCCGCGGACTTAAGCACTTTGTCCATGTTAAACCCAGAGTATAGTCGCTCGCGCATTGCTTTTCATGTCCGCGGACTTATGCACATTGTCCATGTTAAACCCAGAGTATAGTCGCTCGCGCATTGCTTTTTAACTTGTAAAAATTCCTCGGGTACTAAGAGTTTAGTCGCTCGCGCATTGCTTTTCAAGTCCGCGGACTTATGCACTTTGTCCATGTTAAACCCAGAGTATAGTCGCTCGCGCATTGCTTTTTAACTTGTAAAAATTCCTCGGGTACTAAGAGCTTAGTCGCTCGCGCATTGCTTTTCAAGTCCGCGGACTTATGCACTTTGTCCATGTTAAACCCAGAGTATAGTCGCTCGCGCATTGCTTTTTAAGTCCGCGGACTTAAGCACTTTGTCCATGTTAAACCCAGAGTATAGTCGCTCGCGCATTGCTTTTTAACTTGTAAAAATTCCTCGGGTACTAAGAGTTTAGTCGCTCGCGCATTGCTTTTCAAGTCCGCGGACTTATGCACTTTGTCCATGTTAAACCCAGAGTATAGTCGCTCGCGCATTGCTTTTCAAGTCCGCGGACTTATGCACTTTGTTTATGTTAAACCCAGAGTATAGTCGCTCGCGCATTGCTTTTCAAGTCCGCGGACTTATGCACTTTGTCCATGTTAAACCCAGAGTATAGTCGCTCGCGCATTGCTTTTCAAGTCCGCGGACTTATGCACTTTGTCCATGTTAAACCCAGAGTATAGTCGCTCGCGCATTGCTTTTTAACTTGTAAAAATTCCTCGGGTACTAAGAGTTTAGTCGCTCGCGCATTGCTTTTAAAGTCCGCGGACTTATGCACTTTGTCCATGTTAAACCCAGAGTATAGTCGCTCGCGCATTGCTTTTTAACTTGTAAAAATTCCTCGGGTACTAAGAGTTTAGTCGCTCGCGCATTGCTTTTCAAGTCCGCGGACTTATGCACTTTGTCCATGTTAAACCCAGAGTATAGTCGCTCGCGCATTGCTTTTCATGTCCGCGGACTTATGCACTTTGTCCATGTTAAACCCAGAGTATAGTCGCTCGCGCATTGCTTTTCAAGTCCGCGGACTTATGCACTTTGTCCATGTTAAACCCAGAGTATAGTCGCTCGCGCATTGCTTTTTAACTTGTAAAAATTCCTCGGGTACTAAGAGTTTAGTCGCTCGCGCATTGCTTTTCAAGTCCGCGGACTTATGCACTTTGTCCATGTTAAACCCAGAGTATAGTCGCTCGCGCATTGCTTTTCAAGTCCGCGGACTTATGCACTTTGTCCATGTTAAACCCAGAGTATAGTCGCTCGCGCATTGCTTTTCAAGTCCGCGGACTTATGCACTTTGTCCATGTTAAACCCAGAGTATAGTCGCTCGCGCATTGCTTTTTAACTTGTAAAAATTCCTCGGGTACTAAGAGTTTAGTCGCTCGCGCATTGCTTTTCAAGTCCGCGGACTTATGCACTTCGTCCATGTTAAACCCAGAGTATAGTCGCTCGCGCATTGCTTTTTAACTTGTAAAAATTCCTCGGGTACTAAGAGTTTAGTCGCTCGCGCATTGCTTTTCAAGTCCGCGGACTTATGCACTTTGTCCATGTTAAACCCAGAGTATAGTCGCTCGCGCATTGCTTTTCATGTCCGCGGACTTATGCACTTTGTCCATGTTAAACCCAGAGTATAGTCGCTCGCGCATTGCTTTTCAAGTCCGCGGACTTATGCACTTTGTCCATGTTAAACCCAGAGTATAGTCGCTCGCGCATTGCTTTTTAACTTGTAAAAATTCCTCGGGTACTAAGAGTTTAGTCGCTCGCGCATTGCTTTTCAAGTCCGCGGACTTATGCACTTTGTCCATGTTAAATCCAGAGTATAGTCGCTCGCGCATTGCTTTTCAAGTCCGCGGACTTATGCACTTTGTCCATGTTAAACCCAGAGTATAGTCGCTCGCGCATTGCTTTTCAAGTCCGCGGACTTATGCACTTTGTCCATGTTAAACCCAGAGTATAGTCGCTCGCGCATTGCTTTTTAACTTGTAAAAATTCCTCGGGTACTAAGAGTTTAGTCGCTCGCGCATTGCTTTTCAAGTCCGCGGACTTATGCACTTTGTCCATGTTAAACCCAGAGTATAGTCGCTCGCGCATTGCTTTTCAAGTCCGCGGACTTAAGCACTTTGTCCATGTTAAACCCAGAGTATAGTCGCTCGCGCATTGCTTTTCAAGTCCGCGGACTTAAGCACTTTGTCCATGTTAAACCCAGAGTATAGTCGCTCGCGCATTGCTTTTCATGTCCGCGGACTTATGCACATTGTCCATGTTAAACCCAGAGTATAGTCGCTCGCGCATTGCTTTTTAACTTGTAAAAATTCCTCGGGTACTAAGAGTTTAGTCGCTCGCGCATTGCTTTTCAAGTCCGCGGACTTATGCACTTTGTCCATGTTAAACCCAGAGTATAGTCGCTCGCGCATTGCTTTTCAAGTCCGCGGACTTAAGCACTTTGTCCATGTTAAACCCAGAGTATAGTCGCTCGCGCATTGCTTTTCATGTCCGCGGACTTAAGCACTTTGTCCATGTTAAACCCAGAGTATAGTCGCTCGCGCATTGCTTTTCAAGTCCGCGGACTTAAGCACTTTGTCCATGTTAAACCCAGAGTATAGTCGCTCGCGCATTGCTTTTCAAGTCCGCGGACTTAAGCACTTTGTCCATGTTAAACCCAGAGTATAGTCGCTCGCGCATTGCTTTTCAAGTCCGCGGACTTATGCACTTTGTCCATGTTAGACCCAGAGTATAGACGCTCGCGCATTGCTTTTCAAGTCCGCGGACTTATGCACTTTGTCCATGTTAAACCCAGAGTATAGTCGCTCGCGCATTGCTTTTCAAGTCCGCGGACTTATGCACTTTGTCCATGTTAAACCCAGAGTATAGTCGCTCGCGCATTGCTTTTCAAGTCCGCGGACTTATGCACTTTGTCCATGTTAAACCCAGAGTATAGTCGCTCGCGCATTGCTTTTTAACTTGTAAAAATTCCTCGGGTACTAAGAGTTTAGTCGCTCGCGCATTGCTTTTCAAGTCCGCGGACTTATGCACTTTGTCCATGTTAAACCCAGAGTATAGTCGCTCGCGCATTGCTTTTTAACTTGTAAAAATTCCTCGGGTACTAAGAGTTTAGTCGCTCGCGCATTGCTTTTCAAGTCCGCGGACTTATGCACTTTGTCCATGTTAAACCCAGAGTATAGTCGCTCGCGCATTGCTTTTTAACTTGTAAAAATTCCTCGGGTACTAAGAGTTTAGTCGCTCGCGCATTGCTTTTCAAGTCCGCGGACTTATGCACTTTGTCCATGTTAAACCCAGAGTATAGTCGCTCGCGCATTGCTTTTCAAGTCCGCGGACTTATGCACTTTGTCCATGTTAAACCCAGAGTATAGTCGCTCGCGCATTGCTTTTCAAGTCCGCGGACTTATGCACTTTGTCCATGTTAAACCCAGAGTATAGTCGCTCGCGCATTGCTTTTTAACTTGTAAAAATTCCTCGGGTACTAAGAGTTTAGTCGCTCGCGCATTGCTTTTAAAGTCCGCGGACTTATGCACTTTGTCCATGTTAAACCCAGAGTATAGTCGCTCGCGCATTGCTTTTCAAGTCCGCGGACTTAAGCACTTTGTCCATGTTAAACCCAGAGTATAGTCGCTCGCGCATTGCTTTTCAAGTCCGCGGACTTAAGCACTTTGTCCATGTTAAACCCAGAGTATAGTCGCTCGCGCATTGCTTTTCAAGTCCGCGGACTTAAGCACTTTGTCCATGTTAAACCCAGAGTATAGTCGCTCGCGCATTGCTTTTCATGTCCGCGGACTTATGCACATTGTCCATGTTAAACCCAGAGTATAGTCGCTCGCGCATTGCTTTTTAACTTGTAAAAATTCCTCGGGTACTAAGAGTTTAGTCGCTCGCGCATTGCTTTTCAAGTCCGCGGACTTATGCACTTTGTCCATGTTAAACCCAGAGTATAGTCGCTCGCGCATTGCTTTTCATGTCCGCGGACTTATGCACTTTGTCCATGTTAAACCCAGAGTATAGTCGCTCGCGCATTGCTTTTCAAGTCCGCGGACTTATGCACTTTGTCCATGTTAAACCCAGAGTATAGTCGCTCGCGCATTGCTTTTTAACTTGTAAAAATTCCTCGGGTACTAAGAGTTTAGTCGCTCGCGCATTGCTTTTCAAGTCCGCGGACTTATGCACTTTGTCCATGTTAAACCCAGAGTATAGTCGCTCGCGCATTGCTTTTCAAGTCCGCGGACTTATGCACTTTGTCCATGTTAAACCCAGAGTATAGTCGCTCGCGCATTGCTTTTCAAGTCCGCGGACTTATGCACTTTGTCCATGTTAAACCCAGAGTATAGTCGCTCGCGCATTGCTTTTTAACTTGTAAAAATTCCTCGGGTACTAAGAGTTTAGTCGCTCGCGCATTGCTTTTAAAGTCCGCGGACTTATGCACTTTGTCCATGTTAAACCCAGAGTATAGTCGCTCGCGCATTGCTTTTCAAGTCCGCGGACTTAAGCACTTTGTCCATGTTAAACCCAGAGTATAGTCGCTCGCGCATTGCTTTTCAAGTCCGCGGACTTAAGCACTTTGTCCATGTTACACCCAGAGTATAGTCGCTCGCGCATTGCTTTTCAAGTCCGCGGACTTAAGCACTTTGTCCATGTTAAACCCAGAGTATAGTCGCTCGCGCATTGCTTTTTAACTTGTAAAAATTCCTCGGGTACTAAGAGTTTAGTCGCTCGCGCATTGCTTTTAAAGTCCGCGGACTTATGCACTTTGTCCATGTTAAACCCAGAGTATAGTCGCTCGCGCATTGCTTTTCAAGTCCGCGGACTTAAGCACTTTGTCCATGTTAAACCCAGAGTATAGTCGCTCGCGCATTGCTTTTCAAGTCCGCGGACTTATGCACTTTGTCCATGTTAAACCCAGAGTATAGTCGCTCGCGCATTGCTTTTCAAGTCCGCGGACTTAAGCACTTTGTCCATGTTAAACCCAGAGTATAGTCGCTCGCGCATTGCTTTTCAAGTCCGCGGACTTATGCACTTTGTCCATGTTAAACCCAGAGTATAGTCGCTCGCGCATTGCTTTTTAACTTGTAAAAATTCCTCGAGTACCAAGAGTTTAGTCGCTCGCGCATTGCTTTTTAAGTCCGCGGACTTATGCACTTTGTCCATGTTAAACTCAGAGTATAGTCGCTCGCGCATTGCTTTTTAACTTGTAAAAATTCCTCGAGTACCAAGAGTTTAGTCGCTCGCGCATTGCTTTTTAAGTCCGCGGACTTATGCACTTTGTCCATGTTAAACCCAGAGTATAGTCGCTCGCGCATTGCTTTTCAAGTCCGCGGACTTAAGCACTTTGTCCATGTTAAACCCAGAGTATAGTCGCTCGCGCATTGCTTTTCATGTCCGCGGACTTATGCACTTTGTCCATGTTAAACCCAGAGTATAGTCGCTCGCGCATTGCTTTTAAACTTGTAAAAATTCTCTAGTATCAAGAGTTTAGTCGCTCGCGCATTGCTTTTGGTACACTTTGATTCCAATATTCCTAAATCTCGAAAAAATCGACAAAAATTGCTTCCTAAGATGCCCAAGAACGTATGTGAAAAAAAAAAAAAATTTTCACTTTCGAAATTTTTTCAAGTCCATTATAGCTAAAAGTCGAAAAAATTGAAAAAAATCGTCTCCCAAGTTGCCCAAGAACGTATGAGAAAAAAAAAAAAAATTTTCATTTTCGTAATTTTTTTAAGTCCATTATAGCTAAAACTTGGAAAAATTGAAAAATTCTCGTCACCGAAGTTGCCTTAAAACGTCCGAGATGAAAAAAATTTTTCGTCAAATCGAAAATTATTCCAAGTCCGAATCACGAAAATGGCGCTTTTTTCTATGAAATAACCAAAAACGCCGGTCCCGGCGGTTGCACGTTGACACTATGTGTTGGAGCGCCCTTCGGTGGGCTAACATTGCCACGGGTCGATGTCGAAAGACTGAATGGCTCTTATGTGGCAAGCCTCTTGGAGGTCATCCAGGCGTACGGGATTCGTTCTCTGCCTTCACTGAGCATCAACCCGCTTGTTTCCGAGCGATATTACGTTCCCTGGTGCGCGCGTGTTCGCTTCGTGCACGCATGCATCGGGGACAAACACACGACCATGTGATACATGAAGTTTGAATCAATGGCGAAGTGCCCCGTACGCGGTGAGCACGAGAGTAAAGAAAGATGAAAAAAGTAATAAGTTTTTTCGGAAACTTATGAAAAAAAAATGCGGTTCATAGTCGTTCGTGCGTTCAGATGGACTTGGCCGACGACATGTCCGCTCGTGTGCTAGAGGTACGACCAATGACGCCAATGCGTCCCGCGTACGTCTCTAGTCGCGCGAACGAAGTCAGTCGAGTTTTGCGAGCGGTCGCAGGCTCACTGCTTAGCTAAAGTGCGCAATATATGCATATAATATATGACATATGAAAACGAATGAAACACACAGCACACAGACAAGTCCATTGGCCAGCTTCGTATTAGAGCACGGCAATGAAAATATATTTGGCAAAACACGTTGTCAACACACGGCGGACCAGGGCACGCGCGCGTTGCCCGTCAACGCGTTAGCGTGGCCACCCGTTCGTGAATGAATATGAACAGAAAAACGTGCGTCGCGCATGAATCCTTGGCGATTCGCGACAAGCATCGGTAGCTTGGGGAATTGCGCCGAGGCTATATCAAACGAGAGAAAAGAGTTAGCCGCGTCCTCGCGCGCGTTTCCTTTCGGGGGGACGCGTTAGCGAGATGCGTCGAGCAGCTCCCTGGTTGATCCTGCCAGTAGTCATATGCTTGTCTCAAAGATTAAGCCATGCATGTCTAAGTGCAAGCTAAACTAAAGTGAAACCGCGAATGGCTCATTAAATCAGTTATGGTTTCTTAGATCGTACCCCACTTTTACTTGGATAACTGTGGTAATTCTAGAGCTAATACATGCAACTCGAGTCCCGACCAGAGATGGGAGGGACGCTTTTATTAGATCAAAACCAATCGGTTCGGGGCGTTCCTTTCGGGGTTCGTTCTGGCCGTTTGTTCTGGTGACTCTGAATAACTTTGAGCTGATCGCACGGTCTAGCACCGGCGACGGATCTTTCAAATGTCTGCTTTATCAACTGTCGATGGTAGGCTCTGCGCCTACCATGGTTGTTACGGATAACGGGGAATCAGGGTTCGATTCCGGAGAGGGAGCCTGAGAAACGGCTACCACATCCAAGGAAGGCAGCAGGCGCGCAAATTACCCACTCCCGGCACGGGGAGGTAGTGACGAAAAATAACGATACGGGACTCATCCGAGGCCCCGTAATCGGAATGAGTACACTTTAAATCCTTTAACGAGGATCAATTGGAGGGCAAGTCTGGTGCCAGCAGCCGCGGTAATTCCAGCTCCAATAGCGTATATTAAAGTTGTTGCGGTTAAAAAGCTCGTAGTTGAATCTGTGCGCCACGCTGTTGGTTCGCCGCTCGCGGTGTTACTGGCAGTTCAGTGGCGCGTCCTACCGGTGGATGCGGTTCGGGCGTCGCCTCGTCGCGGGAGCCTCGCGCTCTCCGTGTGCGTGCGCGGTGTTCGGCGGTCCAAGATTAATCCCATCGCGGTGCTCTTCACCGAGTGTCGAGGTGGGCCGGTACGTTTACTTTGAACAAATTAGAGTGCTTAAAGCAGGCCTTACGCTGCCTGAATATTCTGTGCATGGAATAATGGAATAGGATCTCGGTTCTATTTTGTTGGTTTTCGGAAGCCCCGAGATAATGATTAATAGGGACAGATGGGGGCATTTGTATTGCGACGTTAGAGGTGAAATTCTTGGATCGTCGCAAGACAAACTGAAGCGAAAGCATTTGCCAAAAATGTTTTCATTAATCAAGAACGAAAGTTAGAGGTTCGAAGGCGATCAGATACCGCCCTAGTTCTAACCATAAACGATGCCAGCTAGCGATCCGCCGAAGTTCCTCCGATGACTCGGCGGGCAGCTTCCAGGAAACTAAAGCTTTTGGGTTCCGGGGGAAGTATGGTTGCAAAGCTGAAACTTAAAGGAATTGACGGAAGGGCACCACCAGGAGTGGAGCCTGCGGCTTAATTTGACTCAACACGGGAAACCTCACCAGGCCCAGACACTGGAAGGATTGACAGATTGATAGCTCTTTCTTGATTCAGTGGGTGGTGGTGCATGGCCGTTCTTAGTTGGTGGAGCGATTTGTCTGGTTAATTCCGATAACGAACGAGACTCTAGCCTGCTAAATAGGCGGAATTATGATATCCAGAAGATCGAAATCCGGCCCGGTGTCGCGTTCGCGCGCGTGCTTGCTCCTCGTGGGTTGGTCGCGTGTGGCGTTGGCGTCGTGGTACGGGCGATTTTTACTATCGACGCAAAGTACAAACTCTTCTTAGAGGGACAAGCGACTTTTAGTCGCACGAAATTGAGCAATAACAGGTCTGTGATGCCCTTAGATGTTCTGGGCCGCACGCGCGCTACACTGAAGGAATCAGCGTGTCCTCTTTGGCCGAAAGGTCCGGGTAACCCGCTGAACCTCCTTCGTGATAGGGATTGGGGCTTGCAATTATTCCCCATGAACGAGGAATTCCCAGTAAGCGCGAGTCATAAGCTCGCGTTGATTACGTCCCTGCCCTTTGTACACACCGCCCGTCGCTACTACCGATTGAATGATTTAGTGAGGTCTTCGGACTGAAAGCGCCACGGTGTTTCGGCACTGTCGACGTAGACGGAAAGATGACCAAACTTGATTATTTAGAGGAAGTAAAAGTCGTAACAAGGTTTCCGTAGGTGAACCTGCGGAAGGATCATTAAAGTGGTGATTGAAAAACTCACACACGAAAAAGCAAAAGGGAACGCAAGCTAAATAAACGTAAAGAAAAAAAAATATATACAATACGGTAAAACGTATTGTGTGTATATAACCCGAAAGATGGTGATTTATGGAGGCGCGCGTACTAGCTACGCGCGCCGAAAGACCGATAGAGGCGATTGAAACGCGATCCTCTCTCAACCACGACACACACACACACACACACACTTCACCCCGAGTGAAGTGGAGAGGAGATGATGGTGGTTTGTTGTTGAGGGTCGAGTCGTCTATCGGCGAAAAAGCGTTGACGAACAACGACCGCTTGAGCGTGCAATGTTGATCCCGGTCAGTTCGTTAAACGCGATCGAACGAGCGCGAAGGATGAAATATTATTATTTCGCAAGTGATTCGGGAGGTTTGGTGCCCTTCCTTGGAGTCTGCCTTCGCGCCGGTGCCCACCGCGGCGGTAACGTCTCTCCCCTAAACAAAAAATGAGAGTGTTATTCGTGCGTGCGCTACGAGTCAACCTATAATAGGGTGCAGGACCAAGGCATTTACGGCAAACCGTATCCACCCGTGATACAACGGGAGAGGGGTACGGCGTCGCCGCTTTGGGATTGTCTCGCCTGAGGTTTGTAAAGGAGAATTCGGCATGGGGTTTGCGCTCCCCGTTCACGCGGGGTGTTTCGTACAATGATGTCATTCCCACTCGCGTTGCGGTCTTCGCGTATGCGCGCGCGCGCGCGTGCCTTCACGGGCACGCGCGCGTCGTCGCATAAGCGTTGGGGTTACCAAAAGTGCGCTCACGGGGAGGTCATTGATATTCGTTTCGGCGAGTATTGGTGGTTTCAGGCCGTATCGAGACATGGTACCGTCGCGCTCGTTTAAACGCGCGCGCGACGTCGAGCTTGTCGCCTATCCTCTCTCTCTCCCACGCGGGCGAGGGTGGGGGGTAGCGGTACGTTGGAATACATGAGAAAACTCGGTTGGACTCCTCGCGGGTCCCCGACCATCATCAACAAAACACATATATATATATATATATGTGAAAACGGAAAAAAGCGAATATTCGTATCCGAAAGGAACGAATTTTTTTTCGTGCACTT
>JAPDSM010000014.1:2115793-2128293 GCA_028476575.1 Platygaster robiniae
TGGGTTTAACATGGACAAAGTGCTTAAGTCCGCGGACTTGAAACGCAATGCGCGAGCGACTATACTCTGGGTTTAACATGGACAAAGTGCTTAAGTCCGCGGACTTGAAAAGCAATGCGCGAGCGACTATACTCTGGGTTTAACATGGACAAAGTGCTTAAGTCCGCGGACTTGAAAAGCAATGCGCGAGCGACTATACTCTGGGTTTAACAAGGACAAAGTGCATAAGTCCGCGGACTTGAAAAGCAATGCGCGAGCGACTAAACTCTTAGTACCCGAGGAATTTTTACAAGTTAAAAAGCAATGCGCGAGCGACTATACTCTGGGTTTAACATGGACAAAGTGCATAAGTCCGCGGACTTGAAAAGCAATGCGCGAGCGACTATACTCTGGGTTTAACATGGACAAAGTGCATAAGTCCGCGGACTTGAAAGCAATGCGCGAGCGACTATACTCTGGGTTTAACATGGACAAAGTGCATAAGTCCGCGGACTTGAAAAGCAATGCGCGAGCGACTAAACTCTTAGTACCCGAGGAATTTTTACAAGTTAAAAAGCAATGCGCGAGCGACTATACTCTGGGTTTAACATGGACAAAGTGCATAAGTCCGCGGACTTGAAAAGCAATGCGCGAGCGACTATACTCTGGGTTTTAACATGGACAAAGTGCATAAGTCCGCGGACATGAAAAGCAATGCGCGAGCGACTATACTCTGGGTTTAACATGGACAAAGTGCATAAGTCCGCGGACTTGAAAAGCAATGCGCGAGCGACTAAACTCTTAGTACCCGAGGAATTTTTACAAGTTAAAAAGCAATGCGCGAGCGACTATACTCTGGGTTTAACATGGACAAAGTGCATAAGTCCGCGGACTTTAAAAGCAATGCGCGAGCGACTAAACTCTTAGTACCCGAGGAATTTTTACAAGTTAAAAAGCAATGCGCGAGCGACTATACTCTGGGTTTAACATGGACAAAGTGCATAAGTCCGCGGACTTGAAAAGCAATGCGCGAGCGACTATACTCTGGGTTTAACATGGACAAAGTGCATAAGTCCGCGGACTTGAAAAGCAATGCGCGAGCGACTATACTCTGGGTTTAACATGGACAAAGTGCATAAGTCCGCGGACTTGAAAGCAATGCGCGAGCGACTATACTCTGGGTTTAACATGGACAAAGTGCATAAGTCCGCGGACTTGAAAAGCAATGCGCGAGCGACTAAACTCTTAGTACCCGAGGAATTTTTACAAGTTAAAAAGCAATGCGCGAGCGACTATACTCTGGGTTAACATGGACAAAGTGCATAAGTCCGCGGACTTGAAAAGCAATGCGCGAGCGACTATACTCTGGGTTTAACATGGACAAAGTGCATAAGTCCGCGGACTTGAAAAGCAATGCGCGAGCGACTATACTCTGGATTTAACATGGACAAAGTGCATAAGTCCGCGGACTTGAAAAGCAATGCGCGAGCGACTAAACTCTTAGTACCCGAGGAATTTTTACAAGTTAAAAAGCAATGCGCGAGCGACTATACTCTGGGTTTAACATGGACAAAGTGCATAAGTCCGCGGACTTGAAAAGCAATGCGCGAGCGACTATACTCTGGGTTTAACATGGACAAAGTGCATAAGTCCGCGGACATGAAAAGCAATGCGCGAGCGACTATACTCTGGGTTTAACATGGACAAAGTGCATAAGTCCGCGGACTTGAAAAGCAATGCGCGAGCGACTAAACTCTTAGTACCCGAGGAATTTTTACAAGTTAAAAAGCAATGCGCGAGCGACTATACTCTGGGTTTAACATGGACAAAGTGCATAAGTCCGCGGACTTGAAAAGCAATGCGCGAGCGACTATACTCTGGGTTTAACATGGACAAAGTGCATAAGTCCGCGGACTTGAAAAGCAATGCGCGAGCGACTAAAACTCTTAGTACCCGAGGAATTTTTACAAGTTAAAAAGCAATGCGCGAGCGACTATACTCTGGGTTTAACATGGACAATGTGCATAAGTCCGCGGACATGAAAAGCAATGCGCGAGCGACTATACTCTGGGTTTAACATGGACAAAGTGCATAAGTCCGCGGACTTGAAAAGCAATGCGCGAGCGACTATACTCTGGGTTTAACATGGACAAAGTGCATAAGTCCGCGGACTTGAAAAGCAATGCGCGAGCGACTAAACTCTTAGTACCCGAGGAATTTTTACAAGTTAAAAAGCAATGCGCGAGCGACTATACTCTGGGTTTAACATGGACAAAGTGCATAAGTCCGCGGACTTGAAAAGCAATGCGCGAGCGACTATACTCTGGGTTTAACATGGACAAAGTGCATAAGTCCGCGGACATGAAAAGCAATGCGCGAGCGACTATACTCTGGGTTTAACATGGACAATGTGCATAAGTCCGCGGACATGAAAAGCAATGCGCGAGCGACTATACTCTGGGTTTAACATGGACAAAGTGCTTAAGTCCGCGGACTTGAAAAGCAATGCGCGAGCGACTATACTCTGGGTTTAACATGGACAAAGTGCTTAAGTCCGCGGACTTGAAAAGCAATGCGCGAGCGACTAAACTCTTAGTACCCGAGGAATTTTTACAAGTTAAAAAGCAATGCGCGAGCGACTATACTCTGGGTTTAACATGGACAAAGTGCATAAGTCCGCGGACTTGAAAAGCAATGCGCGAGCGACTAAACTCTTAGTACCCGAGGAATTTTTACAAGTTAAAAAGCAATGCGCGAGCGACTATACTCTGGGTTTAACATGGACAATGTGCATAAGTCCGCGGACATGAAAAGCAATGCGCGAGCGACTATACTCTGGGTTTAACATGGACAAAGTGCTTAAGTCCCGCGGACTTGAAAAGCAATGCGCGAGCGACTATACTCTGGGTTTAACATGGACAAAGTGCTTAAGTCCGCGGACTTGAAAAGCAATGCGCGAGCGACTATACTCTGGGTTTAACATGGACAAAGTGCTTAAGTCCGCGGACTTGAAAAGCAATGCGCGAGCGACTATACTCTGGGTTTAACATGGACAAAGTGCTTAAGTCCGCGGACTTGAAAAGCAATGCGCGAGCGACTATACTCTGGGTTTAACATGGACAAAGTGCATAAGTCCGCGGACTTTAAAAGCAATGCGCGAGCGACTAACTCTTAGTACCCGAGGAATTTTTACAAGTTAAAAAGCAATGCGCGAGCGACTATACTCTGGGTTTAACATGGACAAAGTGCATAAGTCCGCGGACTTGAAAAGCAATGCGCGAGCGACTATACTCTGGGTTTAACATGGACAAAGTGCATAAGTCCGCGGACTTGAAAAGCAATGCGCGAGCGACTATACTCTGGGTTTAACATGGACAAAGTGCATAAGTCCGCGGACTTGAAAAGCAATGCGCGAGCGACTAAACTCTTAGTACCCGAGGAATTTTTACAAGTTAAAAAGCAATGCGCGAGCGACTATACTCTGGGTTTAACATGGACAAAGTGCATAAGTCCGCGGACTTGAAAAGCAATGCGCGAGCGACTAAACTCTTAGTACCCGAGGAATTTTTACAAGTTAAAAAGCAATGCGCGAGCGACTATACTCTGGGTTTAACATGGACAAAGTGCATAAGTCCGCGGACTTGAAAAGCAATGCGCGAGCGACTAAACTCTTAGTACCCGAGGAATTTTTACAAGTTAAAAAGCAATGCGCGAGCGACTATACTCTGGGTTTAACATGGACAAAGTGCATAAGTCCGCGGACTTGAAAAGCAATGCGCGAGCGACTATACTCTGGGTTTAACATGGACAAAGTGCATAAGTCCGCGGACTTGAAAAGCAATGCGCGAGCGACTATACTCTGGGTTTAACATGGACAAAGTGCATAAGTCCGCGGACTTGAAAAGCAATGCGCGAGCGTCTATACTCTGGGTCTAACATGGACAAAGTGCATAAGTCCGCGGACTTGAAAAGCAATGCGCGAGCGACTATACTCTGGGTTTAACATGGACAAAGTGCTTAAGTCCGCGGACTTGAAAAGCAATGCGCGAGCGACTATACTCTGGGTTTAACATGGACAAAGTGCTTAAGTCCGCGGACTTGAAAAGCAATGCGCGAGCGACTATACTCTGGGTTTAACATGGACAAAGTGCTTAAGTCCGCGGACATGAAAAGCAATGCGCGAGCGACTATACTCTGGGTTTAACATGGACAAAGTGCTTAAGTCCGCGGACTTGAAAAGCAATGCGCGAGCGACTATACTCTGGGTTTAACATGGACAAAGTGCTTAAGTCCGCGGACTTGAAAAGCAATGCGCGAGCGACTATACTCTGGGTTTAACATGGACAAAGTGCATAAGTCCGCGGACTTGAAAAGCAATGCGCGAGCGACTAAACTCTTAGTACCCGAGGAATTTTTACAAGTTAAAAAGCAATGCGCGAGCGACTATACTCTGGGTTTAACATGGACAATGTGCATAAGTCCGCGGACATGAAAAGCAATGCGCGAGCGACTATACTCTGGGTTTAACATGGACAAAGTGCTTAAGTCCGCGGACTTGAAAAGCAATGCGCGAGCGACTATACTCTGGGTTTAACATGGACAAAGTGCTTAAGTCCGCGGACTTGAAAAGCAATGCGCGAGCGACTATACTCTGGGTTTAACATGGACAAAGTGCATAAGTCCGCGGACTTGAAAAGCAATGCGCGAGCGACTAAACTCTTAGTACCCGAGGAATTTTTACAAGTTAAAAAGCAATGCGCGAGCGACTATACTCTGGGTTTAACATGGACAAAGTGCATAAGTCCGCGGACTTGAAAAGCAATGCGCGAGCGACTATACTCTGGGTTTAACATGGACAAAGTGCATAAGTCCGCGGACTTGAAAAGCAATGCGCGAGCGACTATACTCTGGATTTAACATGGACAAAGTGCATAAGTCCGCGGACTTGAAAAGCAATGCGCGAGCGACTAAACTCTTAGTACCCGAGGAATTTTTACAAGTTAAAAAGCAATGCGCGAGCGACTATACTCTGGGTTTAACATGGACAAAGTGCATAAGTCCGCGGACTTGAAAAGCAATGCGCGAGCGACTATACTCTGGGTTTAACATGGACAAAGTGCATAAGTCCGCGGACATGAAAAGCAATGCGCGAGCGACTATACTCTGGGTTTAACATGGACAAAGTGCATAAGTCCGCGGACTTGAAAAGCAATGCGCGAGCGACTAAACTCTTAGTACCCGAGGAATTTTTACAAGTTAAAAAGCAATGCGCGAGCGACTATACTCTGGGTTTAACATGGACAAAGTGCATAAGTCCGCGGACTTGAAAAGCAATGCGCGAGCGACTAAACTCTTAGTACCCGAGGAATTTTTACAAGTTAAAAAGCAATGCGCGAGCGACTATACTCTGGGTTTAACATGGACAAAGTGCATAAGTCCGCGGACTTGAAAAGCAATGCGCGAGCGACTATACTCTGGGTTTAACATGGACAAAGTGCTTAAGTCCGCGGACTTGAAAAGCAATGCGCGAGCGACTATACTCTGGGTTTAACATGGACAAAGTGCATAAGTCCGCGGACTTGAAAAGCAATGCGCGAGCGTCTATACTCTGGGTCTAACATGGACAAAGTGCATAAGTCCGCGGACTTGAAAAGCAATGCGCGAGCGACTATACTCTGGGTTTAACATGGACAAAGTGCTTAAGTCCGCGGACTTGAAAAGCAATGCGCGAGCGACTATACTCTGGGTTTAACATGGACAAAGTGCATAAGTCCGCGGACTTTAAAAGCAATGCGCGAGCGACTAAACTCTTAGTACCCGAGGAATTTTTACAAGTTAAAAAGCAATGCGCGAGCGACTATACTCTGGGTTTAACATGGACAAAGTGCTTAAGTCCGCGGACTTGAAAAGCAATGCGCGAGCGACTATACTCTGGGTTTAACATGGACAAAGTGCTTAAGTCCGCGGACTTGAAAAGCAATGCGCGAGCGACTATACTCTGGGTTTAACATGGACAAAGTGCTTAAGTCCGCGGACTTGAAAAGCAATGCGCGAGCGACTATACTCTGGGTTTAACATGGACAAAGTGCATAAGTCCGCGGACTTGAAAAGCAATGCGCGAGCGACTAAACTCTTAGTACCCGAGGAATTTTTACAAGTTAAAAAGCAATGCGCGAGCGACTATACTCTGGGTTTAACATGGACAAAGTGCATAAGTCCGCGGACTTGAAAAGCAATGCGCGAGCGACTATACTCTGGGTTTAACATGGACAAAGTGCATAAGTCCGCGGACTTGAAAGCAATGCGCGAGCGACTATACTCTGGGTTTAACATGGACAAAGTGCATAAGTCCGCGGACTTGAAAAGCAATGCGCGAGCGACTAAACTCTTAGTACCCGAGGAATTTTTACAAGTTAAAAAGCAATGCGCGAGCGACTATACTCTGGGTTTAACATGGACAAAGTGCATAAGTCCGCGGACTTGAAAAGCAATGCGCGAGCGACTATACTCTGGGTTTAACATGGACAAAGTGCATAAGTCCGCGGACATGAAAAGCAATGCGCGAGCGACTATACTCTGGGTTTAACATGGACAAAGTGCATAAGTCCGCGGACTTGAAAAGCAATGCGCGAGCGACTAAACTCTTAGTACCCGAGGAATTTTTACAAGTTAAAAAGCAATGCGCGAGCGACTATACTCTGGGTTTAACATGGACAAAGTGCATAAGTCCGCGGACTTTAAAAGCAATGCGCGAGCGACTAAACTCTTAGTACCCGAGGAATTTTTACAAGTTAAAAAGCAATGCGCGAGCGACTATACTCTGGGTTTAACATGGACAAAGTGCATAAGTCCGCGGACTTGAAAAGCAATGCGCGAGCGACTATACTCTGGGTTTAACATGGACAAAGTGCATAAGTCCGCGGACTTGAAAAGCAATGCGCGAGCGACTATACTCTGGGTTTAACATGGACAAAGTGCATAAGTCCGCGGACTTGAAAAGCAATGCGCGAGCGACTATACTCTGGGTTTAACATGGACAAAGTGCATAAGTCCGCGGACTTGAAAAGCAATGCGCGAGCGACTAAACTCTTAGTACCCGAGGAATTTTTACAAGTTAAAAAGCAATGCGCGAGCGACTATACTCTGGGTTTAACATGGACAAAGTGCATAAGTCCGCGGACTTGAAAAGCAATGCGCGAGCGACTATACTCTGGGTTTAACATGGACAAAGTGCATAAGTCCGCGGACTTGAAAAGCAATGCGCGAGCGACTATACTCTGGATTTAACATGGACAAAGTGCATAAGTCCGCGGACTTGAAAAGCAATGCGCGAGCGACTAAACTCTTAGTACCCGAGGAATTTTTACAAGTTAAAAAGCAATGCGCGAGCGACTATACTCTGGGTTTAACATGGACAAAGTGCATAAGTCCGCGGACTTGAAAAGCAATGCGCGAGCGACTATACTCTGGGTTTAACATGGACAAAGTGCATAAGTCCGCGGACATGAAAAGCAATGCGCGAGCGACTATACTCTGGGTTTAACATGGACAAAGTGCATAAGTCCGCGGACTTGAAAAGCAATGCGCGAGCGACTAAACTCTTAGTACCCGAGGAATTTTTACAAGTTAAAAAGCAATGCGCGAGCGACTATACTCTGGGTTTAACATGGACAAAGTGCATAAGTCCGCGGACTTGAAAAGCAATGCGCGAGCGACTAAACTCTTAGTACCCGAGGAATTTTTACAAGTTAAAAAGCAATGCGCGAGCGACTATACTCTGGGTTTAACATGGACAAAGTGCATAAGTCCGCGGACTTGAAAAGCAATGCGCGAGCGACTATACTCTGGGTTTAACATGGACAAAGTGCTTAAGTCCGCGGACTTGAAAAGCAATGCGCGAGCGACTATACTCTGGGTTTAACATGGACAAAGTGCATAAGTCCGCGGACTTGAAAAGCAATGCGCGAGCGTCTATACTCTGGGTCTAACATGGACAAAGTGCATAAGTCCGCGGACTTGAAAAGCAATGCGCGAGCGACTATACTCTGGGTTTAACATGGACAAAGTGCTTAAGTCCGCGGACTTGAAAAGCAATGCGCGAGCGACTATACTCTGGGTTTAACATGGACAAAGTGCATAAGTCCGCGGACTTTAAAAGCAATGCGCGAGCGACTAAACTCTTAGTACCCGAGGAATTTTTACAAGTTAAAAAGCAATGCGCGAGCGACTATACTCTGGGTTTAACATGGACAAAGTGCTTAAGTCCGCGGACTTGAAAAGCAATGCGCGAGCGACTATACTCTGGGTTTAACATGGACAAAGTGCTTAAGTCCGCGGACTTGAAAAGCAATGCGCGAGCGACTATACTCTGGGTTTAACATGGACAAAGTGCTTAAGTCCGCGGACTTGAAAAGCAATGCGCGAGCGACTATACTCTGGGTTTAACATGGACAAAGTGCATAAGTCCGCGGACTTGAAAAGCAATGCGCGAGCGACTAAACTCTTAGTACCCGAGGAATTTTTACAAGTTAAAAAGCAATGCGCGAGCGACTATACTCTGGGTTTAACATGGACAAAGTGCATAAGTCCGCGGACTTGAAAAGCAATGCGCGAGCGACTATACTCTGGGTTTAACATGGACAAAGTGCATAAGTCCGCGGACTTGAAAAGCAATGCGCGAGCGACTATACTCTGGGTTTAACATGGACAAAGTGCATAAGTCCGCGGACTTGAAAAGCAATGCGCGAGCGACTAAACTCTTAGTACCCGAGGAATTTTTACAAGTTAAAAAGCAATGCGCGAGCGACTATACTCTGGGTTTAACATGGACAAAGTGCATAAGTCCGCGGACTTGAAAAGCAATGCGCGAGCGACTATACTCTGGGTTTAACATGGACAAAGTGCATAAGTCCGCGGACATGAAAAGCAATGCGCGAGCGACTATACTCTGGGTTTAACATGGACAAAGTGCATAAGTCCGCGGACTTGAAAAGCAATGCGCGAGCGACTAAACTCTTAGTACCCGAGGAATTTTTACAAGTTAAAAAGCAATGCGCGAGCGACTATACTCTGGGTTTAACATGGACAAAGTGCATAAGTCCGCGGACTTGAAAAGCAATGCGCGAGCGACTAAACTCTTAGTACCCGAGGAATTTTTACAAGTTAAAAAGCAATGCGCGAGCGACTATACTCTGGGTTTAACATGGACAAAGTGCATAAGTCCGCGGACTTTAAAAGCAATGCGCGAGCGACTAAACTCTTAGTACCCGAGGAATTTTTACAAGTTAAAAAGCAATGCGCGAGCGACTATACTCTGGGTTTAACATGGACAAAGTGCATAAGTCCGCGGACTTGAAAAGCAATGCGCGAGCGACTATACTCTGGGTTTAACATGGACAAAGTGCATAAGTCCGCGGACTTGAAAAGCAATGCGCGAGCGACTATACTCTGGGTTTAACATGGACAAAGTGCATAAGTCCGCGGACTTGAAAAGCAATGCGCGAGCGACTATACTCTGGGTTTAACATGGACAAAGTGCATAAGTCCGCGGACTTGAAAAGCAATGCGCGAGCGACTAAACTCTTAGTACCCGAGGAATTTTTACAAGTTAAAAAGCAATGCGCGAGCGACTATACTCTGGGTTTAACATGGACAAAGTGCTTAAGTCCGCGGACTTAAAAAGCAATGCGCGAGCGACTATACTCTGGGTTTAACATGGACAAAGTGCATAAGTCCGCGGACTTGAAAAGCAATGCGCGAGCGACTAAGCTCTTAGTACCCGAGGAATTTTTACAAGTTAAAAAGCAATGCGCGAGCGACTATACTCTGGGTTTAACATGGACAAAGTGCATAAGTCCGCGGACTTGAAAAGCAATGCGCGAGCGACTAAACTCTTAGTACCCGAGGAATTTTTACAAGTTAAAAAGCAATGCGCGAGCGACTATACTCTGGGTTTAACATGGACAAAGTGCATAAGTCCGCGGACTTGAAAAGCAATGCGCGAGCGACTAAACTCTTAGTACCCGAGGAATTTTTACAAGTTAAAAAGCAATGCGCGAGCGACTATACTCTGGGTTTAACATGGACAAAGTGCATAAGTCCGCGGACTTGAAAAGCAATGCGCGAGCGACTAAACTCTTAGTACCCGAGGAATTTTTACAAGTTAAAAAGCAATGCGCGAGCGACTATACTCTGGGTTTAACATGGACAAAGTGCATAAGTCCGCGGACTTGAAAAGCAATGCGCGAGCGACTGAACTCTTAGTACCCGAGGAATTTTTACAAGTTAAAAAGCAATGCGCGAGCGACTATACTCTGGGTTTAACATGGACAAAGTGCATAAGTCCGCGGACTTGAAAAGCAATGCGCGAGCGACTATACTCTGGGTTTAACATGGACAAAGTGCTTAAGTCCGCGGACTTGAAAAGCAATGCGCGAGCGACTATACTCTGGGTTTAACATGGACAAAGTGCTTAAGTCCGCGGACTTGAAAAGCAATGCGCGAGCGACTATACTCTGGGTTTAACATGGACAAAGTGCTTAAGTCCGCGGACATGAAAAGCAATGCGCGAGCGACTATACTCTGGGTTTAACATGGACAAAGTGCATAAGTCCGCGGACTTGAAAAGCAATGCGCGAGCGACTATACTCTGGGTTTAACATGGACAAAGTGCATAAGTCCGCGGACTTGAAAAGCAATGCGCGAGCGACTATACTCTGGGTTTAACATGGACAAAGTGCATAAGTCCGCGGACTTGAAAAGCAATGCGCGAGCGACTAAACTCTTAGTACCCGAGGAATTTTTACAAGTTAAAAAGCAATGCGCGAGCGACTATACTCTGGGTTTAACATGGACAAAGTGCATAAGTCCGCGGACTTGAAAAGCAATGCGCGAGCGACTAAACTCTTAGTACCCGAGGAATTTTTACAAGTTAAAAAGCAATGCGCGAGCGACTATACTCTGGGTTTAACATGGACAAAGTGCATAAGTCCGCGGACTTGAAAAGCAATGCGCGAGCGACTAAACTCTTAGTACCCGAGGAATTTTTACAAGTTAAAAAGCAATGCGCGAGCGACTATACTCTGGGTTTAACATGGACAAAGTGCATAAGTCCGCGGACTTGAAAAGCAATGCGCGAGCGACTATACTCTGGGTTTAACATGGACAAAGTGCATAAGTCCGCGGACTTGAAAAGCAATGCGCGAGCGACTATACTCTGGGTTTAACATGGACAAAGTGCATAAGTCCGCGGACTTGAAAAGCAATGCGCGAGCGTCTATACTCTGGGTCTAACATGGACAAAGTGCATAAGTCCGCGGACTTGAAAAGCAATGCGCGAGCGACTATACTCTGGGTTTAACATGGACAAAGTGCTTAAGTCCGCGGACTTGAAAAGCAATGCGCGAGCGACTATACTCTGGGTTTAACATGGACAAAGTGCTTAAGTCCGCGGACTTGAAAAGCAATGCGCGAGCGACTATACTCTGGGTTTAACATGGACAAAGTGCTTAAGTCCGCGGACATGAAAAGCAATGCGCGAGCGACTATACTCTGGGTTTAACATGGACAAAGTGCTTAAGTCCGCGGACTTGAAAAGCAATGCGCGAGCGACTATACTCTGGGTTTAACATGGACAAAGTGCTTAAGTCCGCGGACTTGAAAAGCAATGCGCGAGCGACTATACTCTGGGTTTAACATGGACAAAGTGCATAAGTCCGCGGACTTGAAAAGCAATGCGCGAGCGACTAAACTCTTAGTACCCGAGGAATTTTTACAAGTTAAAAAGCAATGCGCGAGCGACTATACTCTGGGTTTAACATGGACAATGTGCATAAGTCCGCGGACATGAAAAGCAATGCGCGAGCGACTATACTCTGGGTTTAACATGGACAAAGTGCTTAAGTCCGCGGACTTGAAAAGCAATGCGCGAGCGACTATACTCTGGGTTTAACATGGACAAAGTGCTTAAGTCCGCGGACTTGAAAAGCAATGCGCGAGCGACTATACTCTGGGTTTAACATGGACAAAGTGCATAAGTCCGCGGACTTGAAAAGCAATGCGCGAGCGACTAAACTCTTAGTACCCGAGGAATTTTTACAAGTTAAAAAGCAATGCGCGAGCGACTATACTCTGGGTTTAACATGGACAAAGTGCATAAGTCCGCGGACTTGAAAAGCAATGCGCGAGCGACTATACTCTGGGTTTAACATGGACAAAGTGCATAAGTCCGCGGACTTGAAAAGCAATGCGCGAGCGACTATACTCTGGATTTAACATGGACAAAGTGCATAAGTCCGCGGACTTGAAAAGCAATGCGCGAGCGACTAAACTCTTAGTACCCGAGGAATTTTTACAAGTTAAAAAGCAATGCGCGAGCGACTATACTCTGGGTTTAACATGGACAAAGTGCATAAGTCCGCGGACTTGAAAAGCAATGCGCGAGCGACTATACTCTGGGTTTAACATGGACAAAGTGCATAAGTCCGCGGACATGAAAAGCAATGCGCGAGCGACTATACTCT
>JAPDSM010000014.1:2133293-2163042 GCA_028476575.1 Platygaster robiniae
TTCGACCCCAAGGCCTCTAATCATTCGCTTTACCAGATGAGACTCTTTTACGATTGAGTGCCAGCTATCCTGAGGGAAACTTCGGAGGGAACCAGCTACTAGATGGTTCGATTAGTCTTTCGCCCCTATACCCAGCTCCGACGATCGATTTGCACGTCAGAATCGCTACGGACCTCCATCAGGGTTTCCCCTGACTTCATCCTGGCCAGGCATAGTTCACCATCTTTCGGGTCCCAACACGTACGCTCTAGGTGCGCCTCAGCTCGTCACCCCCCCCTTGCGAGAGAGGGACTAGACACGAGACGCCCCGGGATTGCGAGGCCGCTTCTTTCACGCGTGCCCATCATCCCTCGATCGATGCGAGGATCGATCTTTTCTTTCAATACGCCTGTGGGTTTCACATATCGGCCCAATGACTCGCGTACGTGTTAGACTCCTTGGTCCGTGTTTCAAGACGGGTCCTGAAATTACCCAAAGCAATAGCGTCGCCGACAGGTAATGGAGCGAGCCGGTTCCGCGATGCAGCGAAAAAAATCCGCCCGGACGCCGAACGGGACGCGCGAAGCGTACCACGTCCAAGCGCCACGAGCGGCATCGCGCACGGGAACGCCACGATTCGACAATGGCGGCCCAATACCGTTTTTTATTCGACTACCACCGGTCAAGCGAACGGGCGTTTCGAAGAGATACCTTTCAACGTCATCCGACGCGCGGCGCCAAGGCACGAGGCCGAGGCGGCGCGACGGTCTTCGACGCGGTCTCACACCGTATGTTCGCGCGCCAGTGGGTCGCGACGTTCTACTAGGGGAGAAGTGCACGCCGACCGAGGCCGAAGTCCTCGCCGAGGATGAAACCTCAACGAGACCCGACCCGGCGCGACGATGAATCTCCCCATTCGATCTTTCGGGTTTCTCAGGTTTACCCCTGAACAGTTTCACGTACTCTTGAACTCTCTCTTCAAAGTTCTTTTCAACTTTCCCTCACGGTACTTGTTCGCTATCGGTCTCGTGGTTATATTTAGCCTTAGATGGAGTTTACCACCCGCTTAGGGCTGCACTTTCAAGCAACCCGACTCTAGAAAGAGGGCATTGACCAACGAACGCTGAAGTTGCTACGGGCCTGGCACCCTCTATGGGTTAATGGCCCCATTCAAGAAGGACTTGAACGCAAAGCGAAATCGTCGGTACGAACCCTCTTCCAAACGCTACATTTCCACGTAAACGCGGATTCAGCGCTGGGCTCATTCCTGTTCGCTCGCCGCTACTAAGGAAATCCTTGTTAGTTTCTTTTCCTCCGCTTATTAATATGCTTAAATTCAGCGGGTAATCTCGCCTGGTTCGACGTCGGTCGAAAAGCTTCTTCTTCTTATTCTTTCTCTCATATCGTGTAGTAGTAGTAGTAGTAGTATAACTACTACTCTCTCTCTCTCTCCCCATGGTGCGTGTGCGTGCTTTTCGTCGTTAACTTTTATTTTATAACGCCGTACTCCGCGTACAAGGGTGATAGACCCGTGCGCGTCGCGTGCTGCGATACGTTCGCATGGATTCGAGAATTGTATCGAGGATGTATTTCAAAATTCAACGTCTACGAGACCGGCCGTGCCCTTATCCGCAGCGAGAGCTGTCGCGGGACGACACTCTTCGAGAGATTCGAACAAAATCCACGCGCGCTACGAACGTCGTACGCTACCTTTGAGGTATTCAACGTATTGCCGCCTCGAGGGATGCCTCGACGCCCGTCGTCCGTCACTCGTTCGACAAATTGTGACAGGAACGACCGACAGCGCCGAGGCGGCGACTAAGGTGCGTACACTGCGTTTCCTCATCCGTTCGTATAATATGCTCGAAAAAAGCGCGCGCGTGGAGCCTCGAAGAGGCGCTTCGCGCAATTCAACGAAGGCCACGACTCGCGATGCAAGTAGCATGCGCCTCGATACGAGAACGTATCGTATTTTCATTATGCCCGCGGCACGAGTGCCCATACGGGATATTCGACGAGGCGTTTTTCGGTTATCGAACACACACAACAAACACACAGGAGACGAGAAAAAGAAAAGAAAAAAAAACGAAGCACGTCGCACGCCGCGCGTACTACGGAATATACCGTAAGTAACGACGCAAGCGAAACGACGCGCTTCTTTTTCCATCAAATCGACTTATTTCAAGCGACGCCGCGCGCTAGCGCTCGCGAAGAGCCTGGCGCGACGAACGCTCAATCGTTCGCCATGACCCGGGGACGGACGGCGTCGTGGAAGGGATGATGATGATATACACCACCACCACCACCCCCCATACAACACGCCGCGCGCGTCACCCAGCGGCAGTCTGGTATTGTGTTTAACGTACCAACTTTCGACCAGGCGTGGTCCAGGATTTAACCAGTCCAAAGACCGCAATGTGCGTTCGAAATGTCGATGTTCATGTGTCCTGCAGTTCACATGTTGACGCGCAATTAGCTGCGTTCTTCATCGACCCACGAGCCGAGTGATCCACTGTTCAGGGTAGTATTTGCACAAATTATTATATATATTATAGTATATATATAAGTGCACGAAAAAAAATTCGTTCCTTTCGGATACGAATATTCGCTTTTTTCCGTTTTCACATATATATATATATATATGTGTTTTGTTGATGATGGTCGGGGACCCGCGAGGAGTCCAACCGAGTTTTCTCATGTATTCCAACGTACCGCTACCCCCCACCCTCGCCCGCGTGGGAGAGAGAGAGGATAGGCGACAAGCTCGACGTCGCGCGCGCGTTTAAACGAGCGCGACGGTACCATGTCTCGATACGGCCTGAAACCACCAATACTCGCCGAAACGAATATCAATGACCTCCCCGTGAGCGCACTTTTGGTAACCCCAACGCTTATGCGACGACGCGCGCGTGCCCGTGAAGGCACGCGCGCGCGCGCGCATACGCGAAGACCGCAACGCGAGTGGGAATGACATCATTGTACGAAACACCCCGCGTGAACGGGGAGCGCAAACCATGCCGAATTCTCCTTTACAAACCTCAGGCGAGACAATCCCAAAGCGGCGACGCCGTACCCCTCTCCCGTTGTATCACGGGTGGATACGGTTTGCCGTAAATGCCTTGGTCCTGCACCCTATTATAGGTTGACTCGTAGCGCACGCACGAATAACACTCTCATTTTTTGTTTAGGGGAGAGACGTTACCGCCGCGGTGGGCACCGGCGCGAAGGCAGACTCCAAGGAAGGGCACCAAACCTCCCGAATCACTTGCGAAATAATAATATTTCATCCTTCGCGCTCGTTCGATCGCGTTTAACGAACTGACCGGGATCAACATTGCACGCTCAAGCGGTCGTTGTTCGTCAACGCTTTTTTCGCCGATAGACGACTCGACCCTCAACAACAAACCACCATCATCTCCTCTCCACTTCACTCGGGGTGAAGTGTGTGTGTGTGTGTGTGTGTCGTGGTTGAGAGAGGATCGCGTTTCAATCGCCTCTATCGGTCTTTCGGCGCGCGTAGCTAGTACGCGCGCCTCCATAAATCACCATCTTTCGGGTTATATACACACAATACGTTTTACCGTATTGTATATATTTTTTTTTCTTTACGTTTATTTAGCTTGCGTTCCCTTTTGCTTTTTCGTGTGTGAGTTTTTCAATCACCACTTTAATGATCCTTCCGCAGGTTCACCTACGGAAACCTTGTTACGACTTTTACTTCCTCTAAATAATCAAGTTTGGTCATCTTTCCGTCTACGTCGACAGTGCCGAAACACCGTGGCGCTTTCAGTCCGAAGACCTCACTAAATCATTCAATCGGTAGTAGCGACGGGCGGTGTGTACAAAGGGCAGGGACGTAATCAACGCGAGCTTATGACTCGCGCTTACTGGGAATTCCTCGTTCATGGGGAATAATTGCAAGCCCCAATCCCTATCACGAAGGAGGTTCAGCGGGTTACCCGGACCTTTCGGCCAAAGAGGACACGCTGATTCCTTCAGTGTAGCGCGCGTGCGGCCCAGAACATCTAAGGGCATCACAGACCTGTTATTGCTCAATTTCGTGCGACTAAAAGTCGCTTGTCCCTCTAAGAAGAGTTTGTACTTTGCGTCGATAGTAAAAATCGCCCGTACCACGACGCCAACGCCCACACGCGACCAACCCACGAGGAGCAAGCACGCGCGCGAACGCGACACCGGGCCGGATTTCGATCTTCTGGATATCATAATTCCGCCTATTTAGCAGGCTAGAGTCTCGTTCGTTATCGGAATTAACCAGACAAATCGCTCCACCAACTAAGAACGGCCATGCACCACCACCCACTGAATCAAGAAAGAGCTATCAATCTGTCAATCCTTCCAGTGTCTGGGCCTGGTGAGGTTTCCCGTGTTGAGTCAAATTAAGCCGCAGGCTCCACTCCTGGTGGTGCCCTTCCGTCAATTCCTTTAAGTTTCAGCTTTGCAACCATACTTCCCCCGGAACCCAAAAGCTTTAGTTTCCTGGAAGCTGCCCGCCGAGTCATCGGAGGAACTTCGGCGGATCGCTAGCTGGCATCGTTTATGGTTAGAACTAGGGCGGTATCTGATCGCCTTCGAACCTCTAACTTTCGTTCTTGATTAATGAAAACATTTTTGGCAAATGCTTTCGCTTCAGTTTGTCTTGCGACGATCCAAGAATTTCACCTCTAACGTCGCAATACAAATGCCCCCATCTGTCCCTATTAATCATTATCTCGGGGCTTCCGAAAACCAACAAAATAGAACCGAGATCCTATTCCATTATTCCATGCACAGAATATTCAGGCAGCGTAAGGCCTGCTTTAAGCACTCTAATTTGTTCAAAGTAAACGTACCGGCCCACCTCGACACTCGGTGAAGAGCACCGCGATGGGATTAATCTTGGACCGCCGAACACCGCGCACGCACACGGAGAGCGCGAGGCTCCCGCGACGAGGCGACGCCCGAACCGCATCCACCGGTAGGACGCGCCACTGAACTGCCAGTAACACCGCGAGCGGCGAACCAACAGCGTGGCGCACAGATTCAACTACGAGCTTTTTAACCGCAACAACTTTAATATACGCTATTGGAGCTGGAATTACCGCGGCTGCTGGCACCAGACTTGCCCTCCAATTGATCCTCGTTAAAGGATTTAAAGTGTACTCATTCCGATTACGGGGCCTCGGATGAGTCCCGTATCGTTATTTTTCGTCACTACCTCCCCGTGCCGGGAGTGGGTAATTTGCGCGCCTGCTGCCTTCCTTGGATGTGGTAGCCGTTTCTCAGGCTCCCTCTCCGGAATCGAACCCTGATTCCCCGTTATCCGTAACAACCATGGTAGGCGCAGAGCCTACCATCGACAGTTGATAAAGCAGACATTTGAAAGATCCGTCGCCGGTGCTAGACCGTGCGATCAGCTCAAAGTTATTCAGAGTCACCAGAACAAACGGCCAGAACGAACCCCGAAAGGAACGCCCCGAACCGATTGGTTTTGATCTAATAAAAGCGTCCCTCCCATCTCTGGTCGGGACTCGAGTTGCATGTATTAGCTCTAGAATTACCACAGTTATCCAAGTAAAAGTGGGGTACGATCTAAGAAACCATAACTGATTTAATGAGCCATTCGCGGTTTCACTTTAGTTTAGCTTGCACTTAGACATGCATGGCTTAATCTTTGAGACAAGCATATGACTACTGGCAGGATCAACCAGGGAGCTGCTCGACGCATCTCGCTAACGCGTCCCCCCGAAAGGAAACGCGCGCGAGGACGCGGCTAACTCTTTTCTCTCGTTTGATATAGCCTCGGCGCAATTCCCCAAGCTACCGATGCTTGTCGCGAATCGCCAAGGATTCATGCGCGACGCACGTTTTTCTGTTCATATTCATTCACGAACGGGTGGCCACGCTAACGCGTTGACGGGCAACGCGCGCGTGCCCTGGTCCGCCGTGTGTTGACAACGTGTTTTGCCAAATATATTTTCATTGCCGTGCTCTAATACGAAGCTGGCCAATGGACTTGTCTGTGTGCTGTGTGTTTCATTCGTTTTCATATGTCATATATTATATGCATATATTGCGCACTTTAGCTAAGCAGTGAGCCTGCGACCGCTCGCAAAACTCGACTGACTTCGTTCGCGCGACTAGAGACGTACGCGGGACGCATTGGCGTCATTGGTCGTACCTCTAGCACACGAGCGGACATGTCGTCGGCCAAGTCCATCTGAACGCACGAACGACTATGAACCGCATTTTTTTTTCATAAGTTTCCGAAAAAACTTATTACTTTTTTCATCTTTCTTTACTCTCGTGCTCACCGCGTACGGGGCACTTCGCCATTGATTCAAACTTCATGTATCACATGGTCGTGTGTTTGTCCCCGATGCATGCGTGCACGAAGCGAACACGCGCGCACCAGGGAACGTAATATCGCTCGGAAACAAGCGGGTTGATGCTCAGTGAAGGCAGAGAACGAATCCCGTACGCCTGGATGACCTCCAAGAGGCTTGCCACATAAGAGCCATTCAGTCTTTCGACATCGACCCGTGGCAATGTTAGCCCACCGAAGGGCGCTCCAACACATAGTGTCAACGTGCAACCGCCGGGACCGGCGTTTTTGGTTATTTCATAGAAAAAAGCGCCATTTTCGTGATTCGGACTTGGAATAATTTTCGATTTGACGAAAAATTTTTTTCATCTCGGACGTTTTAAGGCAACTTCGGTGACGAGAATTTTTCAATTTTTCCAAGTTTTAGCTATAATGGACTTAAAAAAATTACGAAAATGAAAATTTTTTTTTTTTTCTCATACGTTCTTGGGCAACTTGGGAGACGATTTTTTTCAATTTTTTCGACTTTTAGCTATAATGGACTTGAAAAAATTTCGAAAGTGAAAATTTTTTTTTTTTTTCACATACGTTCTTGGGCATCTTAGGAAGCAATTTTTGTCGATTTTTTCGAGATTTAGGAATATTGGAATCAAAGTGTACCAAAAGCAATGCGCGAGCGACTAAACTCTTGATACTAGAGAATTTTTACAAGTTTAAAAGCAATGCGCGAGCGACTATACTCTGGGTTTAACATGGACAAAGTGCATAAGTCCGCGGACATGAAAAGCAATGCGCGAGCGACTATACTCTGGGTTTAACATGGACAAAGTGCTTAAGTCCGCGGACTTGAAAAGCAATGCGCGAGCGACTATACTCTGGGTTTAACATGGACAAAGTGCTTAAGTCCGCGGACTTGAAAAGCAATGCGCGAGCGACTATACTCTGGGTTTAACATGGACAAAGTGCTTAAGTCCGCGGACATGAAAAGCAATGCGCGAGCGACTATACTCTGGGTTTAACATGGACAAAGTGCTTAAGTCCGCGGACTTGAAAAGCAATGCGCGAGCGACTAAACTCTTAGTACCCGAGGAATTTTTACAAGTTAAAAAGCAATGCGCGAGCGACTATACTCTGGGTTTAACATGGACAAAGTGCATAAGTCCGCGGACTTGAAAAGCAATGCGCGAGCGACTAAACTCTTAGTACCCGAGGAATTTTTACAATTTAAAAAGCAATGCGCGAGCGACTATACTCTGGGTTTAACATGGACAAAGTGCATAAGTCCGCGGACTTGAAAAGCAATGCGCGAGCGACTAAACTCTTAGTACCCGAGGAATTTTTACAAGTTAAAAAGCAATGCGCGAGCGACTATACTCTGGGTTTAACATGGACAAAGTGCATAAGTCCGCGGACTTTAAAAGCAATGCGCGAGCGACTAAACTCTTAGTACCCGAGGAATTTTTACAAGTTAAAAAGCAATGCGCGAGCGACTATACTCTGGGTTTAACATAGACAAAGTGCATAAGTCCGCGGACTTGAAAAGCAATGCGCGAGCGACTATACTCTGGGTTTAACATGGACAAAGTGCATAAGTCCGCGGACTTGAAAAGCAATGCGCGAGCGACTATACTCTGGGTTTAACATGGACAAAGTGCATAAGTCCGCGGACTTGAAAAGCAATGCGCGAGCGACTATACTCTGGGTTTAACATGGACAAAGTGCATAAGTCCGCGGACTTGAAAAGCAATGCGCGAGCGACTAAACTCTTAGTACCCGAGGAATTTTTACAAGTTAAAAAGCAATGCGCGAGCGACTATACTCTGGGTTTAACATGGACAAAGTGCATAAGTCCGCGGACTTGAAAAGCAATGCGCGAGCGACTAAACTCTTAGTACCCGAGGAATTTTTACAAGTTAAAAAGCAATGCGCGAGCGACTATACTCTGGGTTTAACATGGACAAAGTGCATAAGTCCGCGGACTTTAAAAGCAATGCGCGAGCGACTAAACTCTTAGTACCCGAGGAATTTTTACAAGTTAAAAAGCAATGCGCGAGCGACTATACTCTGGGTTTAACATGGACAAAGTGCATAAGTCCGCGGACTTGAAAAGCAATGCGCGAGCGACTATACTCTGGGTTTAACATGGACAAAGTGCATAAGTCCGCGGACTTGAAAAGCAATGCGCGAGCGACTATACTCTGGGTTTAACATGGACAAAGTGCATAAGTCCGCGGACTTGAAAAGCAATGCGCGAGCGACTATACTCTGGGTTTAACATGGACAAAGTGCATAAGTCCGCGGACTTGAAAAGCAATGCGCGAGCGACTAAACTCTTAGTACCCGAGGAATTTTTACAAGTTAAAAAGCAATGCGCGAGCGACTATACTCTGGGTTTAACATGGACAAAGTGCTTAAGTCCGCGGACTTAAAAAGCAATGCGCGAGCGACTATACTCTGGGTTTAACATGGACAAAGTGCTTAAGTCCGCGGACTTGAAAAGCAATGCGCGAGCGACTATACTCTGGGTTTAACATGGACAAAGTGCTTAAGTCCGCGGACTTGAAAAGCAATGCGCGAGCGACTATACTCTGGGTTTAACATGGACAAAGTGCATAAGTCCGCGGACTTGAAAAGCAATGCGCGAGCGACTAAACTCTTAGTACCCGAGGAATTTTTACAAGTTAAAAAGCAATGCGCGAGCGACTATACTCTGGGTTTAACATGGACAAAGTGCATAAGTCCGCGGACTTGAAAAGCAATGCGCGAGCGACTATACTCTGGGTTTAACATGGACAAAGTGCATAAGTCCGCGGACTTGAAAAGCAATGCGCGAGCGACTATACTCTGGGTTTTACATGGACAAAGTGCATAAGTCCGCGGACTTGAAAAGCAATGCGCGAGCGACTAAACTCTTAGTACCCGAGGAATTTTTACAAGTTAAAAAGCAATGCGCGAGCGACTATACTCTGGGTTTAACATGGACAAAGTGCATAAGTCCGCGGACTTGAAAAGCAATGCGCGAGCGACTATACTCTGGGTTTAACATGGACAAAGTGCATAAGTCCGCGGACATGAAAAGCAATGCGCGAGCGACTATACTCTGGGTTTAACATGGACAAAGTGCATAAGTCCGCGGACTTGAAAAGCAATGCGCGAGCGACTAAACTCTTAGTACCCGAGGAATTTTTACAAGTTAAAAAGCAATGCGCGAGCGACTATACTCTGGGTTTAACATGGACAAAGTGCATAAGTCCGCGGACTTGAAAAGCAATGCGCGAGCGACTAAACTCTTAGTACCCGAGGAATTTTTACAAGTTAAAAAGCAATGCGCGAGCGACTATACTCTGGGTTTAACATGGACAAAGTGCATAAGTCCGCGGACTTTAAAAGCAATGCGCGAGCGACTAAACTCTTAGTACCCGAGGAATTTTTACAAGTTAAAAAGCAATGCGCGAGCGACTATACTCTGGGTTTAACATGGACAAAGTGCATAAGTCCGCGGACTTGAAAAGCAATGCGCGAGCGACTATACTCTGGGTTTAACATGGACAAAGTGCATAAGTCCGCGGACTTGAAAAGCAATGCGCGAGCGACTATACTCTGGGTTTAACATGGACAAAGTGCATAAGTCCGCGGACTTGAAAAGCAATGCGCGAGCGACTATACTCTGGGTTTAACATGGACAAAGTGCATAAGTCCGCGGACTTGAAAAGCAATGCGCGAGCGACTAAACTCTTAGTACCCGAGGAATTTTTACAAGTTAAAAAGCAATGCGCGAGCGACTATACTCTGGGTTTAACATGGACAAAGTGCTTAAGTCCGCGGACTTAAAAAGCAATGCGCGAGCGACTATACTCTGGGTTTAACATGGACAAAGTGCATAAGTCCGCGGACTTGAAAAGCAATGCGCGAGCGACTAAGCTCTTAGTACCCGAGGAATTTTTACAAGTTAAAAAGCAATGCGCGAGCGACTATACTCTGGGTTTAACATGGACAATGTGCATAAGTCCGCGGACATGAAAAGCAATGCGCGAGCGACTATACTCTGGGTTTAACATGGACAAAGTGCTTAAGTCCGCGGACTTGAAAAGCAATGCGCGAGCGACTATACTCTGGGTTTAACATGGACAAAGTGCTTAAGTCCGCGGACTTGAAAAGCAATGCGCGAGCGACTATACTCTGGGTTTAACATGGACAAAGTGCTTAAGTCCGCGGACTTGAAAAGCAATGCGCGAGCGACTATACTCTGGGTTTAACATGGACAAAGTGCTTAAGTCCGCGGACTTGAAAAGCAATGCGCGAGCGACTATACTCTGGGTTTAACATGGACAAAGTGCATAAGTCCGCGGACTTTAAAAGCAATGCGCGAGCGACTAAACTCTTAGTACCCGAGGAATTTTTACAAGTTAAAAAGCAATGCGCGAGCGACTATACTCTGGGTTTAACATGGACAAAGTGCATAAGTCCGCGGACTTGAAAAGCAATGCGCGAGCGACTATACTCTGGGTTTAACATGGACAAAGTGCATAAGTCCGCGGACTTGAAAAGCAATGCGCGAGCGACTATACTCTGGGTTTAACATGGACAAAGTGCATAAGTCCGCGGACTTGAAAAGCAATGCGCGAGCGACTAAACTCTTAGTACCCGAGGAATTTTTACAAGTTAAAAAGCAATGCGCGAGCGACTATACTCTGGGTTTAACATGGACAAAGTGCATAAGTCCGCGGACTTGAAAAGCAATGCGCGAGCGACTAAACTCTTAGTACCCGAGGAATTTTTACAAGTTAAAAAGCAATGCGCGAGCGACTATACTCTGGGTTTAACATGGACAAAGTGCTTAAGTCCGCGGACTTAAAAAGCAATGCGCGAGCGACTATACTCTGGGTTTAACATGGACAAAGTGCATAAGTCCGCGGACTTGAAAAGCAATGCGCGAGCGACTAAGCTCTTAGTACCCGAGGAATTTTTACAAGTTAAAAAGCAATGCGCGAGCGACTATACTCTGGGTTTAACATGGACAATGTGCATAAGTCCGCGGACATGAAAAGCAATGCGCGAGCGACTATACTCTGGGTTTAACATGGACAAAGTGCTTAAGTCCGCGGACTTGAAAAGCAATGCGCGAGCGACTATACTCTGGGTTTAACATGGACAAAGTGCTTAAGTCCGCGGACTTGAAAAGCAATGCGCGAGCGACTATACTCTGGGTTTAACATGGACAAAGTGCTTAAGTCCGCGGACTTGAAAAGCAATGCGCGAGCGACTATACTCTGGGTTTAACATGGACAAAGTGCTTAAGTCCGCGGACTTGAAAAGCAATGCGCGAGCGACTATACTCTGGGTTTAACATGGACAAAGTGCATAAGTCCGCGGACTTTAAAAGCAATGCGCGAGCGACTAAACTCTTAGTACCCGAGGAATTTTTACAAGTTAAAAAGCAATGCGCGAGCGACTATACTCTGGGTTTAACATGGACAAAGTGCATAAGTCCGCGGACTTGAAAAGCAATGCGCGAGCGACTATACTCTGGGTTTAACATGGACAAAGTGCATAAGTCCGCGGACTTGAAAAGCAATGCGCGAGCGACTATACTCTGGGTTTAACATGGACAAAGTGCATAAGTCCGCGGACTTGAAAAGCAATGCGCGAGCGACTAAACTCTTAGTACCCGAGGAATTTTTACAAGTTAAAAAGCAATGCGCGAGCGACTATACTCTGGGTTTAACATGGACAAAGTGCATAAGTCCGCGGACTTGAAAAGCAATGCGCGAGCGACTAAACTCTTAGTACCCGAGGAATTTTTACAAGTTAAAAAGCAATGCGCGAGCGACTATACTCTGGGTTTAACATGGACAAAGTGCATAAGTCCGCGGACTTGAAAAGCAATGCGCGAGCGACTAAACTCTTAGTACCCGAGGAATTTTTACAAGTTAAAAAGCAATGCGCGAGCGACTATACTCTGGGTTTAACATGGACAAAGTGCATAAGTCCGCGGACTTGAAAAGCAATGCGCGAGCGACTATACTCTGGGTTTAACATGGACAAAGTGCATAAGTCCGCGGACTTGAAAAGCAATGCGCGAGCGACTATACTCTGGGTTTAACATGGACAAAGTGCATAAGTCCGCGGACTTGAAAAGCAATGCGCGAGCGTCTATACTCTGGGTCTAACATGGACAAAGTGCATAAGTCCGCGGACTTGAAAAGCAATGCGCGAGCGACTATACTCTGGGTTTAACATGGACAAAGTGCTTAAGTCCGCGGACTTGAAAAGCAATGCGCGAGCGACTATACTCTGGGTTTAACATGGACAAAGTGCTTAAGTCCGCGGACTTGAAAAGCAATGCGCGAGCGACTATACTCTGGGTTTAACATGGACAAAGTGCTTAAGTCCGCGGACATGAAAAGCAATGCGCGAGCGACTATACTCTGGGTTTAACATGGACAAAGTGCTTAAGTCCGCGGACTTGAAAAGCAATGCGCGAGCGACTATACTCTGGGTTTAACATGGACAAAGTGCTTAAGTCCGCGGACTTGAAAAGCAATGCGCGAGCGACTATACTCTGGGTTTAACATGGACAAAGTGCATAAGTCCGCGGACTTGAAAAGCAATGCGCGAGCGACTAAACTCTTAGTACCCGAGGAATTTTTACAAGTTAAAAAGCAATGCGCGAGCGACTATACTCTGGGTTTAACATGGACAATGTGCATAAGTCCGCGGACATGAAAAGCAATGCGCGAGCGACTATACTCTGGGTTTAACATGGACAAAGTGCTTAAGTCCGCGGACTTGAAAAGCAATGCGCGAGCGACTATACTCTGGGTTTAACATGGACAAAGTGCTTAAGTCCGCGGACTTGAAAAGCAATGCGCGAGCGACTATACTCTGGGTTTAACATGGACAAAGTGCATAAGTCCGCGGACTTGAAAAGCAATGCGCGAGCGACTAAACTCTTAGTACCCGAGGAATTTTTACAAGTTAAAAAGCAATGCGCGAGCGACTATACTCTGGGTTTAACATGGACAAAGTGCATAAGTCCGCGGACTTGAAAAGCAATGCGCGAGCGACTATACTCTGGGTTTAACATGGACAAAGTGCATAAGTCCGCGGACTTGAAAAGCAATGCGCGAGCGACTATACTCTGGATTTAACATGGACAAAGTGCATAAGTCCGCGGACTTGAAAAGCAATGCGCGAGCGACTAAACTCTTAGTACCCGAGGAATTTTTACAAGTTAAAAAGCAATGCGCGAGCGACTATACTCTGGGTTTAACATGGACAAAGTGCATAAGTCCGCGGACTTGAAAAGCAATGCGCGAGCGACTATACTCTGGGTTTAACATGGACAAAGTGCTTAAGTCCGCGGACTTGAAAAGCAATGCGCGAGCGACTATACTCTGGGTTTAACATGGACAAAGTGCATAAGTCCGCGGACTTGAAAAGCAATGCGCGAGCGACTAAACTCTTAGTACCCGAGGAATTTTTACAAGTTAAAAAGCAATGCGCGAGCGACTATACTCTGGGTTTAACATGGACAAAGTGCATAAGTCCGCGGACTTGAAAAGCAATGCGCGAGCGACTAAACTCTTAGTACCCGAGGAATTTTTACAAGTTAAAAAGCAATGCGCGAGCGACTATACTCTGGGTTTAACATGGACAAAGTGCATAAGTCCGCGGACTTGAAAAGCAATGCGCGAGCGACTATACTCTGGGTTTAACATGGACAAAGTGCATAAGTCCGCGGACTTGAAAAGCAATGCGCGAGCGACTATACTCTGGGTTTAACATGGACAAAGTGCATAAGTCCGCGGACTTGAAAAGCAATGCGCGAGCGTCTATACTCTGGGTCTAACATGGACAAAGTGCATAAGTCCGCGGACTTGAAAAGCAATGCGCGAGCGACTATACTCTGGGTTTAACATGGACAAAGTGCTTAAGTCCGCGGACTTGAAAAGCAATGCGCGAGCGACTATACTCTGGGTTTAACATGGACAAAGTGCTTAAGTCCGCGGACTTGAAAAGCAATGCGCGAGCGACTATACTCTGGGTTTAACATGGACAAAGTGCTTAAGTCCGCGGACATGAAAAGCAATGCGCGAGCGACTATACTCTGGGTTTAACATGGACAAAGTGCTTAAGTCCGCGGACTTGAAAAGCAATGCGCGAGCGACTATACTCTGGGTTTAACATGGACAAAGTGCTTAAGTCCGCGGACTTGAAAAGCAATGCGCGAGCGACTATACTCTGGGTTTAACATGGACAAAGTGCATAAGTCCGCGGACTTGAAAAGCAATGCGCGAGCGACTAAACTCTTAGTACCCGAGGAATTTTTACAAGTTAAAAAGCAATGCGCGAGCGACTATACTCTGGGTTTAACATGGACAATGTGCATAAGTCCGCGGACATGAAAAGCAATGCGCGAGCGACTATACTCTGGGTTTAACATGGACAAAGTGCTTAAGTCCGCGGACTTGAAAAGCAATGCGCGAGCGACTATACTCTGGGTTTAACATGGACAAAGTGCTTAAGTCCGCGGACTTGAAAAGCAATGCGCGAGCGACTATACTCTGGGTTTAACATGGACAAAGTGCATAAGTCCGCGGACTTGAAAAGCAATGCGCGAGCGACTAAACTCTTAGTACCCGAGGAATTTTTACAAGTTAAAAAGCAATGCGCGAGCGACTATACTCTGGGTTTAACATGGACAAAGTGCATAAGTCCGCGGACTTGAAAAGCAATGCGCGAGCGACTATACTCTGGGTTTAACATGGACAAAGTGCATAAGTCCGCGGACTTGAAAAGCAATGCGCGAGCGACTATACTCTGGATTTAACATGGACAAAGTGCATAAGTCCGCGGACTTGAAAAGCAATGCGCGAGCGACTAAACTCTTAGTACCCGAGGAATTTTTACAAGTTAAAAAGCAATGCGCGAGCGACTATACTCTGGGTTTAACATGGACAAAGTGCATAAGTCCGCGGACTTGAAAAGCAATGCGCGAGCGACTATACTCTGGGTTTAACATGGACAAAGTGCTTAAGTCCGCGGACTTGAAAAGCAATGCGCGAGCGACTATACTCTGGGTTTAACATGGACAAAGTGCATAAGTCCGCGGACTTGAAAAGCAATGCGCGAGCGACTAAACTCTTAGTACCCGAGGAATTTTTACAAGTTAAAAAGCAATGCGCGAGCGACTATACTCTGGGTTTAACATGGACAAAGTGCATAAGTCCGCGGACTTGAAAAGCAATGCGCGAGCGACTAAACTCTTAGTACCCGAGGAATTTTTACAAGTTAAAAAGCAATGCGCGAGCGACTATACTCTGGGTTTAACATGGACAAAGTGCATAAGTCCGCGGACTTGAAAAGCAATGCGCGAGCGACTATACTCTGGGTTTAACATGGACAAAGTGCATAAGTCCGCGGACTTGAAAAGCAATGCGCGAGCGACTATACTCTGGGTTTAACATGGACAAAGTGCATAAGTCCGCGGACTTGAAAAGCAATGCGCGAGCGTCTATACTCTGGGTCTAACATGGACAAAGTGCATAAGTCCGCGGACTTGAAAAGCAATGCGCGAGCGACTATACTCTGGGTTTAACATGGACAAAGTGCTTAAGTCCGCGGACTTGAAAAGCAATGCGCGAGCGACTATACTCTGGGTTTAACATGGACAAAGTGCTTAAGTCCGCGGACTTGAAAAGCAATGCGCGAGCGACTATACTCTGGGTTTAACATGGACAAAGTGCTTAAGTCCGCGGACATGAAAAGCAATGCGCGAGCGACTATACTCTGGGTTTAACATGGACAAAGTGCTTAAGTCCGCGGACTTGAAAAGCAATGCGCGAGCGACTATACTCTGGGTTTAACATGGACAAAGTGCTTAAGTCCGCGGACTTGAAAAGCAATGCGCGAGCGACTATACTCTGGGTTTAACATGGACAAAGTGCATAAGTCCGCGGACTTGAAAAGCAATGCGCGAGCGACTAAACTCTTAGTACCCGAGGAATTTTTACAAGTTAAAAAGCAATGCGCGAGCGACTATACTCTGGGTTTAACATGGACAATGTGCATAAGTCCGCGGACATGAAAAGCAATGCGCGAGCGACTATACTCTGGGTTTAACATGGACAAAGTGCTTAAGTCCGCGGACTTGAAAAGCAATGCGCGAGCGACTATACTCTGGGTTTAACATGGACAAAGTGCTTAAGTCCGCGGACTTGAAAAGCAATGCGCGAGCGACTATACTCTGGGTTTAACATGGACAAAGTGCATAAGTCCGCGGACTTGAAAAGCAATGCGCGAGCGACTAAACTCTTAGTACCCGAGGAATTTTTACAAGTTAAAAAGCAATGCGCGAGCGACTATACTCTGGGTTTAACATGGACAAAGTGCATAAGTCCGCGGACTTGAAAAGCAATGCGCGAGCGACTATACTCTGGGTTTAACATGGACAAAGTGCATAAGTCCGCGGACTTGAAAAGCAATGCGCGAGCGACTATACTCTGGATTTAACATGGACAAAGTGCATAAGTCCGCGGACTTGAAAAGCAATGCGCGAGCGACTAAACTCTTAGTACCCGAGGAATTTTTACAAGTTAAAAAGCAATGCGCGAGCGACTATACTCTGGGTTTAACATGGACAAAGTGCATAAGTCCGCGGACTTGAAAAGCAATGCGCGAGCGACTAAACTCTTAGTACCCGAGGAATTTTTACAAGTTAAAAAGCAATGCGCGAGCGACTATACTCTGGGTTTAACATGGACAAAGTGCATAAGTCCGCGGACTTGAAAAGCAATGCGCGAGCGACTAAACTCTTAGTACCCGAGGAATTTTTACAAGTTAAAAAGCAATGCGCGAGCGACTATACTCTGGGTTTAACATGGACAAAGTGCATAAGTCCGCGGACTTGAAAAGCAATGCGCGAGCGACTATACTCTGGGTTTAACATGGACAAAGTGCATAAGTCCGCGGACTTGAAAAGCAATGCGCGAGCGACTATACTCTGGGTTTAACATGGACAAAGTGCATAAGTCCGCGGACTTGAAAAGCAATGCGCGAGCGACTAAACTCTTAGTACCCGAGGAATTTTTACAAGTTAAAAAGCAATGCGCGAGCGACTATACTCTGGGTTTAACATGGACAAAGTGCATAAGTCCGCGGACTTGAAAAGCAATGCGCGAGCGACTATACTCTGGGTTTAACATGGACAAAGTGCATAAGTCCGCGGACATGAAAAGCAATGCGCGAGCGACTATACTCTGGGTTTAACATGGACAAAGTGCATAAGTCCGCGGACTTGAAAAGCAATGCGCGAGCGACTAAACTCTTAGTACCCGAGGAATTTTTACAAGTTAAAAAGCAATGCGCGAGCGACTATACTCTGGGTTTAACATGGACAAAGTGCATAAGTCCGCGGACTTGAAAAGCAATGCGCGAGCGACTATACTCTGGGTTTAACATGGACAAAGTGCATAAGTCCGCGGACTTGAAAAGCAATGCGCGAGCGACTAAACTCTTAGTACCCGAGGAATTTTTACAAGTTAAAAAGCAATGCGCGAGCGACTATACTCTGGGTTTAACATGGACAATGTGCATAAGTCCGCGGACATGAAAAGCAATGCGCGAGCGACTATACTCTGGGTTTAACATGGACAAAGTGCATAAGTCCGCGGACTTGAAAAGCAATGCGCGAGCGACTATACTCTGGGTTTAACATGGACAAAGTGCATAAGTCCGCGGACTTGAAAAGCAATGCGCGAGCGACTAAACTCTTAGTACCCGAGGAATTTTTACAAGTTAAAAAGCAATGCGCGAGCGACTATACTCTGGGTTTAACATGGACAAAGTGCATAAGTCCGCGGACTTGAAAAGCAATGCGCGAGCGACTATACTCTGGGTTTAACATGGACAAAGTGCATAAGTCCGCGGACATGAAAAGCAATGCGCGAGCGACTATACTCTGGGTTTAACATGGACAATGTGCATAAGTCCGCGGACATGAAAAGCAATGCGCGAGCGACTATACTCTGGGTTTAACATGGACAAAGTGCTTAAGTCCGCGGACTTGAAAAGCAATGCGCGAGCGACTATACTCTGGGTTTAACATGGACAAAGTGCTTAAGTCCGCGGACTTGAAAAGCAATGCGCGAGCGACTAAACTCTTAGTACCCGAGGAATTTTTACAAGTTAAAAAGCAATGCGCGAGCGACTATACTCTGGGTTTAACATGGACAAAGTGCATAAGTCCGCGGACTTGAAAAGCAATGCGCGAGCGACTAAACTCTTAGTACCCGAGGAATTTTTACAAGTTAAAAAGCAATGCGCGAGCGACTATACTCTGGGTTTAACATGGACAATGTGCATAAGTCCGCGGACATGAAAAGCAATGCGCGAGCGACTATACTCTGGGTTTAACATGGACAAAGTGCTTAAGTCCGCGGACTTGAAAAGCAATGCGCGAGCGACTATACTCTGGGTTTAACATGGACAAAGTGCTTAAGTCCGCGGACTTGAAAAGCAATGCGCGAGCGACTATACTCTGGGTTTAACATGGACAAAGTGCTTAAGTCCGCGGACTTGAAAAGCAATGCGCGAGCGACTATACTCTGGGTTTAACATGGACAAAGTGCTTAAGTCCGCGGACTTGAAAAGCAATGCGCGAGCGACTATACTCTGGGTTTAACATGGACAAAGTGCATAAGTCCGCGGACTTTAAAAGCAATGCGCGAGCGACTAAACTCTTAGTACCCGAGGAATTTTTACAAGTTAAAAAGCAATGCGCGAGCGACTATACTCTGGGTTTAACATGGACAAAGTGCATAAGTCCGCGGACTTGAAAAGCAATGCGCGAGCGACTATACTCTGGGTTTAACATGGACAAAGTGCATAAGTCCGCGGACTTGAAAAGCAATGCGCGAGCGACTATACTCTGGGTTTAACATGGACAAAGTGCATAAGTCCGCGGACTTGAAAAGCAATGCGCGAGCGACTAAACTCTTAGTACCCGAGGAATTTTTACAAGTTAAAAAGCAATGCGCGAGCGACTATACTCTGGGTTTAACATGGACAAAGTGCATAAGTCCGCGGACTTGAAAAGCAATGCGCGAGCGACTAAACTCTTAGTACCCGAGGAATTTTTACAAGTTAAAAAGCAATGCGCGAGCGACTATACTCTGGGTTTAACATGGACAAAGTGCATAAGTCCGCGGACTTGAAAAGCAATGCGCGAGCGACTAAACTCTTAGTACCCGAGGAATTTTTACAAGTTAAAAAGCAATGCGCGAGCGACTATACTCTGGGTTTAACATGGACAAAGTGCATAAGTCCGCGGACTTGAAAAGCAATGCGCGAGCGACTATACTCTGGGTTTAACATGGACAAAGTGCATAAGTCCGCGGACTTGAAAAGCAATGCGCGAGCGACTATACTCTGGGTTTAACATGGACAAAGTGCATAAGTCCGCGGACTTGAAAAGCAATGCGCGAGCGTCTATACTCTGGGTCTAACATGGACAAAGTGCATAAGTCCGCGGACTTGAAAAGCAATGCGCGAGCGACTATACTCTGGGTTTAACATGGACAAAGTGCTTAAGTCCGCGGACTTGAAAAGCAATGCGCGAGCGACTATACTCTGGGTTTAACATGGACAAAGTGCTTAAGTCCGCGGACTTGAAAAGCAATGCGCGAGCGACTATACTCTGGGTTTAACATGGACAAAGTGCTTAAGTCCGCGGACATGAAAAGCAATGCGCGAGCGACTATACTCTGGGTTTAACATGGACAAAGTGCTTAAGTCCGCGGACTTGAAAAGCAATGCGCGAGCGACTATACTCTGGGTTTAACATGGACAAAGTGCTTAAGTCCGCGGACTTGAAAAGCAATGCGCGAGCGACTATACTCTGGGTTTAACATGGACAAAGTGCATAAGTCCGCGGACTTGAAAAGCAATGCGCGAGCGACTAAACTCTTAGTACCCGAGGAATTTTTACAAGTTAAAAAGCAATGCGCGAGCGACTATACTCTGGGTTTAACATGGACAATGTGCATAAGTCCGCGGACATGAAAAGCAATGCGCGAGCGACTATACTCTGGGTTTAACATGGACAAAGTGCTTAAGTCCGCGGACTTGAAAAGCAATGCGCGAGCGACTATACTCTGGGTTTAACATGGACAAAGTGCTTAAGTCCGCGGACTTGAAAAGCAATGCGCGAGCGACTATACTCTGGGTTTAACATGGACAAAGTGCATAAGTCCGCGGACTTGAAAAGCAATGCGCGAGCGACTAAACTCTTAGTACCCGAGGAATTTTTACAAGTTAAAAAGCAATGCGCGAGCGACTATACTCTGGGTTTAACATGGACAATGTGCATAAGTCCGCGGACATGAAAAGCAATGCGCGAGCGACTATACTCTGGGTTTAACATGGACAAAGTGCTTAAGTCCGCGGACTTGAAAAGCAATGCGCGAGCGACTATACTCTGGGTTTAACATGGACAAAGTGCTTAAGTCCGCGGACTTGAAAAGCAATGCGCGAGCGACTATACTCTGGGTTTAACATGGACAAAGTGCATAAGTCCGCGGACTTGAAAAGCAATGCGCGAGCGACTAAACTCTTAGTACCCGAGGAATTTTTACAAGTTAAAAAGCAATGCGCGAGCGACTATACTCTGGGTTTAACATGGACAAAGTGCATAAGTCCGCGGACTTGAAAAGCAATGCGCGAGCGACTATACTCTGGGTTTAACATGGACAATGTGCATAAGTCCGCGGACATGAAAAGCAATGCGCGAGCGACTATACTCTGGGTTTAACATGGACAAAGTGCTTAAGTCCGCGGACTTGAAAAGCAATGCGCGAGCGACTATACTCTGGGTTTAACATGGACAAAGTGCTTAAGTCCGCGGACTTGAAAAGCAATGCGCGAGCGACTATACTCTGGGTTTAACATGGACAAAGTGCTTAAGTCCGCGGACTTGAAAAGCAATGCGCGAGCGACTATACTCTGGGTTTAACATGGACAAAGTGCTTAAGTCCGCGGACTTGAAAAGCAATGCGCGAGCGACTATACTCTGGGTTTAACATGGACAAAGTGCATAAGTCCGCGGACTTTAAAAGCAATGCGCGAGCGACTAAACTCTTAGTACCCGAGGAATTTTTACAAGTTAAAAAGCAATGCGCGAGCGACTATACTCTGGGTTTAACATGGACAAAGTGCATAAGTCCGCGGACTTGAAAAGCAATGCGCGAGCGACTATACTCTGGGTTTAACATGGACAAAGTGCATAAGTCCGCGGACTTGAAAAGCAATGCGCGAGCGACTATACTCTGGGTTTAACATGGACAAAGTGCATAAGTCCGCGGACTTGAAAAGCAATGCGCGAGCGACTAAACTCTTAGTACCCGAGGAATTTTTACAAGTTAAAAAGCAATGCGCGAGCGACTATACTCTGGGTTTAACATGGACAAAGTGCATAAGTCCGCGGACTTGAAAAGCAATGCGCGAGCGACTAAACTCTTAGTACCCGAGGAATTTTTACAAGTTAAAAAGCAATGCGCGAGCGACTATACTCTGGGTTTAACATGGACAAAGTGCATAAGTCCGCGGACTTGAAAAGCAATGCGCGAGCGACTAAACTCTTAGTACCCGAGGAATTTTTACAAGTTAAAAAGCAATGCGCGAGCGACTATACTCTGGGTTTAACATGGACAAAGTGCATAAGTCCGCGGACTTGAAAAGCAATGCGCGAGCGACTATACTCTGGGTTTAACATGGACAAAGTGCATAAGTCCGCGGACTTGAAAAGCAATGCGCGAGCGACTATACTCTGGGTTTAACATGGACAAAGTGCATAAGTCCGCGGACTTGAAAAGCAATGCGCGAGCGTCTATACTCTGGGTCTAACATGGACAAAGTGCATAAGTCCGCGGACTTGAAAAGCAATGCGCGAGCGACTATACTCTGGGTTTAACATGGACAAAGTGCTTAAGTCCGCGGACTTGAAAAGCAATGCGCGAGCGACTATACTCTGGGTTTAACATGGACAAAGTGCTTAAGTCCGCGGACTTGAAAAGCAATGCGCGAGCGACTATACTCTGGGTTTAACATGGACAAAGTGCTTAAGTCCGCGGACATGAAAAGCAATGCGCGAGCGACTATACTCTGGGTTTAACATGGACAAAGTGCTTAAGTCCGCGGACTTGAAAAGCAATGCGCGAGCGACTATACTCTGGGTTTAACATGGACAAAGTGCTTAAGTCCGCGGACTTGAAAAGCAATGCGCGAGCGACTATACTCTGGGTTTAACATGGACAAAGTGCATAAGTCCGCGGACTTGAAAAGCAATGCGCGAGCGACTAAACTCTTAGTACCCGAGGAATTTTTACAAGTTAAAAAGCAATGCGCGAGCGACTATACTCTGGGTTTAACATGGACAATGTGCATAAGTCCGCGGACATGAAAAGCAATGCGCGAGCGACTATACTCTGGGTTTAACATGGACAAAGTGCTTAAGTCCGCGGACTTGAAAAGCAATGCGCGAGCGACTATACTCTGGGTTTAACATGGACAAAGTGCTTAAGTCCGCGGACTTGAAAAGCAATGCGCGAGCGACTATACTCTGGGTTTAACATGGACAAAGTGCATAAGTCCGCGGACTTGAAAAGCAATGCGCGAGCGACTAAACTCTTAGTACCCGAGGAATTTTTACAAGTTAAAAAGCAATGCGCGAGCGACTATACTCTGGGTTTAACATGGACAAAGTGCATAAGTCCGCGGACTTGAAAAGCAATGCGCGAGCGACTATACTCTGGGTTTAACATGGACAAAGTGCATAAGTCCGCGGACTTGAAAAGCAATGCGCGAGCGACTATACTCTGGATTTAACATGGACAAAGTGCATAAGTCCGCGGACTTGAAAAGCAATGCGCGAGCGACTAAACTCTTAGTACCCGAGGAATTTTTACAAGTTAAAAAGCAATGCGCGAGCGACTATACTCTGGGTTTAACATGGACAAAGTGCATAAGTCCGCGGACTTGAAAAGCAATGCGCGAGCGACTATACTCTGGGTTTAACATGGACAAAGTGCTTAAGTCCGCGGACTTGAAAAGCAATGCGCGAGCGACTATACTCTGGGTTTAACATGGACAAAGTGCATAAGTCCGCGGACTTGAAAAGCAATGCGCGAGCGACTAAACTCTTAGTACCCGAGGAATTTTTACAAGTTAAAAAGCAATGCGCGAGCGACTATACTCTGGGTTTAACATGGACAAAGTGCATAAGTCCGCGGACTTGAAAAGCAATGCGCGAGCGACTAAACTCTTAGTACCCGAGGAATTTTTACAAGTTAAAAGCAATGCGCGAGCGACTATACTCTGGGTTTAACATGGACAAAGTGCATAAGTCCGCGGACTTGAAAAGCAATGCGCGAGCGACTATACTCTGGGTTTAACATGGACAAAGTGCATAAGTCCGCGGACTTGAAAAGCAATGCGCGAGCGACTATACTCTGGGTTTAACATGGACAAAGTGCATAAGTCCGCGGACTTGAAAAGCAATGCGCGAGCGTCTATACTCTGGGTCTAACATGGACAAAGTGCATAAGTCCGCGGACTTGAAAAGCAATGCGCGAGCGACTATACTCTGGGTTTAACATGGACAAAGTGCTTAAGTCCGCGGACTTGAAAAGCAATGCGCGAGCGACTATACTCTGGGTTTAACATGGACAAAGTGCTTAAGTCCGCGGACTTGAAAAGCAATGCGCGAGCGACTATACTCTGGGTTTAACATGGACAAAGTGCTTAAGTCCGCGGACATGAAAAGCAATGCGCGAGCGACTATACTCTGGGTTTAACATGGACAAAGTGCTTAAGTCCGCGGACTTGAAAAGCAATGCGCGAGCGACTATACTCTGGGTTTAACATGGACAAAGTGCTTAAGTCCGCGGACTTGAAAAGCAATGCGCGAGCGACTATACTCTGGGTTTAACATGGACAAAGTGCATAAGTCCGCGGACTTGAAAAGCAATGCGCGAGCGACTAAACTCTTAGTACCCGAGGAATTTTTACAAGTTAAAAAGCAATGCGCGAGCGACTATACTCTGGGTTTAACATGGACAATGTGCATAAGTCCGCGGACATGAAAAGCAATGCGCGAGCGACTATACTCTGGGTTTAACATGGACAAAGTGCTTAAGTCCGCGGACTTGAAAAGCAATGCGCGAGCGACTATACTCTGGGTTTAACATGGACAAAGTGCTTAAGTCCGCGGACTTGAAAAGCAATGCGCGAGCGACTATACTCTGGGTTTAACATGGACAAAGTGCATAAGTCCGCGGACTTGAAAAGCAATGCGCGAGCGACTAAACTCTTAGTACCCGAGGAATTTTTACAAGTTAAAAAGCAATGCGCGAGCGACTATACTCTGGGTTTAACATGGACAAAGTGCATAAGTCCGCGGACTTGAAAAGCAATGCGCGAGCGACTATACTCTGGGTTTAACATGGACAAAGTGCATAAGTCCGCGGACTTGAAAAGCAATGCGCGAGCGACTATACTCTGGATTTAACATGGACAAAGTGCATAAGTCCGCGGACTTGAAAAGCAATGCGCGAGCGACTAAACTCTTAGTACCCGAGGAATTTTTACAAGTTAAAAAGCAATGCGCGAGCGACTATACTCTGGGTTTAACATGGACAAAGTGCATAAGTCCGCGGACTTGAAAAGCAATGCGCGAGCGACTAAACTCTTAGTACCCGAGGAATTTTTACAAGTTAAAAAGCAATGCGCGAGCGACTATACTCTGGGTTTAACATGGACAAAGTGCATAAGTCCGCGGACTTGAAAAGCAATGCGCGAGCGACTAAACTCTTAGTACCCGAGGAATTTTTACAAGTTAAAAAGCAATGCGCGAGCGACTATACTCTGGGTTTAACATGGACAAAGTGCATAAGTCCGCGGACTTGAAAAGCAATGCGCGAGCGACTATACTCTGGGTTTAACATGGACAAAGTGCATAAGTCCGCGGACTTGAAAAGCAATGCGCGAGCGACTATACTCTGGGTTTAACATGGACAAAGTGCATAAGTCCGCGGACTTGAAAAGCAATGCGCGAGCGACTAAACTCTTAGTACCCGAGGAATTTTTACAAGTTAAAAAGCAATGCGCGAGCGACTATACTCTGGGTTTAACATGGACAAAGTGCATAAGTCCGCGGACTTGAAAAGCAATGCGCGAGCGACTATACTCTGGGTTTAACATGGACAAAGTGCATAAGTCCGCGGACATGAAAAGCAATGCGCGAGCGACTATACTCTGGGTTTAACATGGACAAAGTGCATAAGTCCGCGGACTTGAAAAGCAATGCGCGAGCGACTAAACTCTTAGTACCCGAGGAATTTTTACAAGTTAAAAAGCAATGCGCGAGCGACTATACTCTGGGTTTAACATGGACAAAGTGCATAAGTCCGCGGACTTGAAAAGCAATGCGCGAGCGACTATACTCTGGGTTTAACATGGACAAAGTGCATAAGTCCGCGGACTTGAAAAGCAATGCGCGAGCGACTAAACTCTTAGTACCCGAGGAATTTTTACAAGTTAAAAAGCAATGCGCGAGCGACTATACTCTGGGTTTAACATGGACAATGTGCATAAGTCCGCGGACATGAAAAGCAATGCGCGAGCGACTATACTCTGGGTTTAACATGGACAAAGTGCATAAGTCCGCGGACTTGAAAAGCAATGCGCGAGCGACTATACTCTGGGTTTAACATGGACAAAGTGCATAAGTCCGCGGACTTGAAAAGCAATGCGCGAGCGACTAAACTCTTAGTACCCGAGGAATTTTTACAAGTTAAAAAGCAATGCGCGAGCGACTATACTCTGGGTTTAACATGGACAAAGTGCATAAGTCCGCGGACTTGAAAAGCAATGCGCGAGCGACTATACTCTGGGTTTAACATGGACAAAGTGCATAAGTCCGCGGACATGAAAAGCAATGCGCGAGCGACTATACTCTGGGTTTAACATGGACAATGTGCATAAGTCCGCGGACATGAAAAGCAATGCGCGAGCGACTATACTCTGGGTTTAACATGGACAAAGTGCTTAAGTCCGCGGACTTGAAAAGCAATGCGCGAGCGACTATACTCTGGGTTTAACATGGACAAAGTGCTTAAGTCCGCGGACTTGAAAAGCAATGCGCGAGCGACTAAACTCTTAGTACCCGAGGAATTTTTACAAGTTAAAAAGCAATGCGCGAGCGACTATACTCTGGGTTTAACATGGACAAAGTGCATAAGTCCGCGGACTTGAAAAGCAATGCGCGAGCGACTAAACTCTTAGTACCCGAGGAATTTTTACAAGTTAAAAAGCAATGCGCGAGCGACTATACTCTGGGTTTAACATGGACAATGTGCATAAGTCCGCGGACATGAAAAGCAATGCGCGAGCGACTATACTCTGGGTTTAACATGGACAAAGTGCTTAAGTCCGCGGACTTGAAAAGCAATGCGCGAGCGACTATACTCTGGGTTTAACATGGACAAAGTGCTTAAGTCCGCGGACTTGAAAAGCAATGCGCGAGCGACTATACTCTGGGTTTAACATGGACAAAGTGCTTAAGTCCGCGGACTTGAAAAGCAATGCGCGAGCGACTATACTCTGGGTTTAACATGGACAAAGTGCTTAAGTCCGCGGACTTGAAAAGCAATGCGCGAGCGACTATACTCTGGGTTTAACATGGACAAAGTGCATAAGTCCGCGGACTTTAAAAGCAATGCGCGAGCGACTAAACTCTTAGTACCCGAGGAATTTTTACAAGTTAAAAAGCAATGCGCGAGCGACTATACTCTGGGTTTAACATGGACAAAGTGCATAAGTCCGCGGACTTGAAAAGCAATGCGCGAGCGACTATACTCTGGGTTTAACATGGACAAAGTGCATAAGTCCGCGGACTTGAAAAGCAATGCGCGAGCGACTATACTCTGGGTTTAACATGGACAAAGTGCATAAGTCCGCGGACTTGAAAAGCAATGCGCGAGCGACTAAACTCTTAGTACCCGAGGAATTTTTACAAGTTAAAAAGCAATGCGCGAGCGACTATACTCTGGGTTTAACATGGACAAAGTGCATAAGTCCGCGGACTTGAAAAGCAATGCGCGAGCGACTAAACTCTTAGTACCCGAGGAATTTTTACAAGTTAAAAAGCAATGCGCGAGCGACTATACTCTGGGTTTAACATGGACAAAGTGCATAAGTCCGCGGACTTGAAAAGCAATGCGCGAGCGACTAAACTCTTAGTACCCGAGGAATTTTTACAAGTTAAAAAGCAATGCGCGAGCGACTATACTCTGGGTTTAACATGGACAAAGTGCATAAGTCCGCGGACTTGAAAAGCAATGCGCGAGCGACTATACTCTGGGTTTAACATGGACAAAGTGCATAAGTCCGCGGACTTGAAAAGCAATGCGCGAGCGACTATACTCTGGGTTTAACATGGACAAAGTGCATAAGTCCGCGGACTTGAAAAGCAATGCGCGAGCGTCTATACTCTGGGTCTAACATGGACAAAGTGCATAAGTCCGCGGACTTGAAAAGCAATGCGCGAGCGACTATACTCTGGGTTTAACATGGACAAAGTGCTTAAGTCCGCGGACTTGAAAAGCAATGCGCGAGCGACTATACTCTGGGTTTAACATGGACAAAGTGCTTAAGTCCGCGGACTTGAAAAGCAATGCGCGAGCGACTATACTCTGGGTTTAACATGGACAAAGTGCTTAAGTCCGCGGACATGAAAAGCAATGCGCGAGCGACTATACTCTGGGTTTAACATGGACAAAGTGCTTAAGTCCGCGGACTTGAAAAGCAATGCGCGAGCGACTATACTCTGGGTTTAACATGGACAAAGTGCTTAAGTCCGCGGACTTGAAAAGCAATGCGCGAGCGACTATACTCTGGGTTTAACATGGACAAAGTGCATAAGTCCGCGGACTTGAAAAGCAATGCGCGAGCGACTAAACTCTTAGTACCCGAGGAATTTTTACAAGTTAAAAAGCAATGCGCGAGCGACTATACTCTGGGTTTAACATGGACAATGTGCATAAGTCCGCGGACATGAAAAGCAATGCGCGAGCGACTATACTCTGGGTTTAACATGGACAAAGTGCTTAAGTCCGCGGACTTGAAAAGCAATGCGCGAGCGACTATACTCTGGGTTTAACATGGACAAAGTGCTTAAGTCCGCGGACTTGAAAAGCAATGCGCGAGCGACTATACTCTGGGTTTAACATGGACAAAGTGCATAAGTCCGCGGACTTGAAAAGCAATGCGCGAGCGACTAAACTCTTAGTACCCGAGGAATTTTTACAAGTTAAAAAGCAATGCGCGAGCGACTATACTCTGGGTTTAACATGGACAAAGTGCATAAGTCCGCGGACTTGAAAAGCAATGCGCGAGCGACTATACTCTGGGTTTAACATGGACAAAGTGCATAAGTCCGCGGACTTGAAAAGCAATGCGCGAGCGACTATACTCTGGATTTAACATGGACAAAGTGCATAAGTCCGCGGACTTGAAAAGCAATGCGCGAGCGACTAAACTCTTAGTACCCGAGGAATTTTTACAAGTTAAAAAGCAATGCGCGAGCGACTATACTCTGGGTTTAACATGGACAAAGTGCATAAGTCCGCGGACTTGAAAAGCAATGCGCGAGCGACTATACTCTGGGTTTAACATGGACAAAGTGCATAAGTCCGCGGACATGAAAAGCAATGCGCGAGCGACTATACTCTGGGTTTAACATGGACAAAGTGCATAAGTCCGCGGACTTGAAAAGCAATGCGCGAGCGACTAAACTCTTAGTACCCGAGGAATTTTTACAAGTTAAAAAGCAATGCGCGAGCGACTATACTCTGGGTTTAACATGGACAAAGTGCATAAGTCCGCGGACTTGAAAAGCAATGCGCGAGCGACTAAACTCTTAGTACCCGAGGAATTTTTACAAGTTAAAAAGCAATGCGCGAGCGACTATACTCTGGGTTTAACATGGACAAAGTGCATAAGTCCGCGGACTTGAAAAGCAATGCGCGAGCGACTATACTCTGGGTTTAACATGGACAAAGTGCATAAGTCCGCGGACTGAAAAGCAATGCGCGAGCGACTATACTCTGGGTTTAACATGGACAAAGTGCATAAGTCCGCGGACTTGAAAAGCAATGCGCGAGCGTCTATACTCTGGGTCTAACATGGACAAAGTGCATAAGTCCGCGGACTTGAAAAGCAATGCGCGAGCGACTATACTCTGGGTTTAACATGGACAAAGTGCTTAAGTCCGCGGACTTGAAAAGCAATGCGCGAGCGACTATACTCTGGGTTTAACATGGACAAAGTGCATAAGTCCGCGGACTTGAAAAGCAATGCGCGAGCGACTAAACTCTTAGTACCCGAGGAATT
>JAPDSM010000014.1:2163542-2197335 GCA_028476575.1 Platygaster robiniae
TTTAACATGGACAAAGTGCATAAGTCCGCGGACTTGAAAAGCAATGCGCGAGCGACTATACTCTGGGTTTAACATGGACAAAGTGCATAAGTCCGCGGACTTGAAAAGCAATGCGCGAGCGACTATACTCTGGGTTTAACATGGACAAAGTGCATAAGTCCGCGGACTTGAAAAGCAATGCGCGAGCGACTATACTCTGGGTTTAACATGGACAAAGTGCATAAGTCCGCGGACATGAAAAGCAATGCGCGAGCGACTATACTCTGGGTTTAACATGGACAAAGTGCATAAGTCCGCGGACTTTAAAAGCAATGCGCGAGCGACTAACTCTTAGTACCCGAGGAATTTTTACAAGTTAAAAAGCAATGCGCGAGCGACTATACTCTGGTTTAACATGGACAAAGTGCATTAGTCCGCGGACTTGAAAAGCAATGCGCGAGCGACTATACTCTGGTTTAACATGGACAAAGTGCATAAGTCCGCGGACTTGAAAAGCAATGCGCGAGCGACTATACTCTGGGTTTAACATGGACAAAGTGCTTAAGTCCGCGGACTTGAAAAGCAATGCGCGAGCGACTATACTCTGGGTTTAACATGGACAAAGTGCATAAGTCCGCGGACTTGAAAAGCAATGCGCGAGCGACTAAACTCTTAGTACCCGAGGAATTTTTACAAGTTAAAAAGCAATGCGCGAGCGACTATACTCTGGGTTTAACATGGACAAAGTGCATAAGTCCGCGGACTTGAAAAGCAATGCGCGAGCGTCTATACTCTGGGTTTAACATGGACAAAGTGCATAAGTCCGCGGACTTGAAAAGCAATGCGCGAGCGACTATACTCTGGGTTTAACATGGACAAAGTGCTTAAGTCCGCGGACTTGAAAAGCAATGCGCGAGCGACTATACTCTGGGTTTAACATGGACAAAGTGCTTAAGTCCGCGGACTTGAAAAGCAATGCGCGAGCGACTATACTCTGGGTTTAACATGGACAAAGTGCTTAAGTCCGCGGACTTGAAAAGCAATGCGCGAGCGACTATACTCTGGGTTTAACATGGACAAAGTGCATAAGTCCGCGGACTTGAAAAGCAATGCGCGAGCGACTATACTCTGGGTTTAACATGGACAAAGTGCTTAAGTCCGCGGACTTGAAAAGCAATGCGCGAGCGACTATACTCTGGGTTTAACATGGACAAAGTGCATAAGTCCGCGGACTTTAAAAGCAATGCGCGAGCGACTAAACTCTTAGTACCCGAGGAATTTTTACAAGTTAAAAAGCAATGCGCGAGCGACTATACTCTGGGTTTAACATGGACAAAGTGCTTAAGTCCGCGGACTTGAAAAGCAATGCGCGAGCGACTATACTCTGGGTGTAACATGGACAAAGTGCTTAAGTCCGCGGACTTGAAAAGCAATGCGCGAGCGACTATACTCTGGGTTTAACATGGACAAAGTGCTTAAGTCCGCGGACTTGAAAAGCAATGCGCGAGCGACTATACTCTGGGTTTAACATGGACAAAGTGCATAAGTCCGCGGACTTTAAAAGCAATGCGCGAGCGACTAAACTCTTAGTACCCGAGGACTTTTTACAAGTTAAAAAGCAATGCGCGAGCGACTATACTCTGGGTTTAACATGGACAAAGTGCATAAGTCCGCGGACTTGAAAAGCAATGCGCGAGCGACTATACTCTGGGTTTAACATGGACAAAGTGCATAAGTCCGCGGACTTGAAAAGCAATGCGCGAGCGACTATACTCTGGGTTTAACATGGACAAAGTGCATAAGTCCGCGGACTTGAAAAGCAATGCGCGAGCGACTAAACTCTTAGTACCCGAGGAATTTTTACAAGTTAAAAAGCAATGCGCGAGCGACTATACTCTGGGTTTAACATGGACAAAGTGCATAAGTCCGCGGACTTGAAAAGCAATGCGCGAGCGACTAAACTCTTAGTACCCGAGGAATTTTTACAAGTTAAAAAGCAATGCGCGAGCGACTATACTCTGGGTTTAACATGGACAATGTGCATAAGTCCGCGGACATGAAAAGCAATGCGCGAGCGACTATACTCTGGGTTTAACATGGACAAAGTGCATAAGTCCGCGGACTTGAAAAGCAATGCGCGAGCGACTATACTCTGGGTTTAACATGGACAAAGTGCATAAGTCCGCGGACTTGAAAAGCAATGCGCGAGCGACTATACTCTGGGTTTAACATGGACAAAGTGCATAAGTCCGCGGACTTGAAAAGCAATGCGCGAGCGACTAAACTCTTAGTACCCGAGGAATTTTTACAAGTTAAAAAGCAATGCGCGAGCGACTATACTCTGGGTTTAACATGGACAAAGTGCATAAGTCCGCGGACTTGAAAAGCAATGCGCGAGCGACTATACTCTGGGTTTAACATGGACAAAGTGCATAAGTCCGCGGACTTGAAAAGCAATGCGCGAGCGACTATACTCTGGGTTTAACATGGACAAAGTGCATAAGTCCGCGGACTTGAAAAGCAATGCGCGAGCGACTATACTCTGGGTTTAACATGGACAAAGTGCTTAAGTCCGCGGACTTGAAAAGCAATGCGCGAGCGACTATACTCTGGGTTTAACATGGACAAAGTGCATAAGTCCGCGGACTTTAAAAGCAATGCGCGAGCGACTAAACTCTTAGTACCCGAGGAATTTTTACAAGTTAAAAAGCAATGCGCGAGCGACTATACTCTGGGTTTAACATGGACAAAGTGCATAAGTCCGCGGACTTGAAAAGCAATGCGCGAGCGACTATACTCTGGGTTTAACATGGACAAAGTGCATAAGTCCGCGGACTTGAAAAGCAATGCGCGAGCGACTATACTCTGGGTTTAACATGGACAAAGTGCATAAGTCCGCGGACTTTAAAAGCAATGCGCGAGCGACTAAACTCTTAGTACCCGAGGAATTTTTACAAGTTAAAAAGCAATGCGCGAGCGACTATACTCTGGGTTTAACATGGACAAAGTGCATAAGTCCGCGGACTTGAAAAGCAATGCGCGAGCGACTATACTCTGGGTTTAACATGGACAAAGTGCATAAGTCCGCGGACTTGAAAAGCAATGCGCGAGCGACTATACTCTGGGTTTAACATGGACAAAGTGCATAAGTCCGCGGACTTGAAAAGCAATGCGCGAGCGACTATACTCTGGGTTTAACATGGACAAAGTGCTTAAGTCCGCGGACTTGAAAAGCAATGCGCGAGCGACTATACTCTGGGTTTAACATGGACAAAGTGCATAAGTCCGCGGACTTTAAAAGCAATGCGCGAGCGACTAAACTCTTAGTACCCGAGGAATTTTTACAAGTTAAAAAGCAATGCGCGAGCGACTATACTCTGGGTTTAACATGGACAAAGTGCATAAGTCCGCGGACTTGAAAAGCAATGCGCGAGCGACTATACTCTGGGTTTAACATGGACAAAGTGCATAAGTCCGCGGACTTGAAAAGCAATGCGCGAGCGACTATACTCTGGGTTTAACATGGACAAAGTGCATAAGTCCGCGGACTTGAAAAGCAATGCGCGAGCGACTATACTCTGGGTTTAACATGGACAAAGTGCATAAGTCCGCGGACTTGAAAAGCAATGCGCGAGCGACTAAACTCTTAGTACCCGAGGAATTTTTACAAGTTAAAAAGCAATGCGCGAGCGACTATACTCTGGGTTTAACATGGACAAAGTGCTTAAGTCCGCGGACTTAAAAGCAATGCGCGAGCGACTATACTCTGGGTTTAACATGGACAAAGTGCATAAGTCCGCGGACTTGAAAAGCAATGCGCGAGCGACTAAGCTCTTAGTACCCGAGGAATTTTTACAAGTTAAAAAGCAATGCGCGAGCGACTATACTCTGGGTTTAACATGGACAAAGTGCATAAGTCCGCGGACTTGAAAAGCAATGCGCGAGCGACTAAACTCTTAGTACCCGAGGAATTTTTACAAGTTAAAAAGCAATGCGCGAGCGACTATACTCTGGGTTTAACATGGACAAAGTGCATAAGTCCGCGGACTTGAAAAGCAATGCGCGAGCGACTAAACTCTTAGTACCCGAGGAATTTTTACAAGTTAAAAAGCAATGCGCGAGCGACTATACTCTGGGTTTAACATGGACAATGTGCATAAGTCCGCGGACATGAAAAGCAATGCGCGAGCGACTATACTCTGGGTTTAACATGGACAAAGTGCATAAGTCCGCGGACTTGAAAAGCAATGCGCGAGCGACTATACTCTGGGTTTAACATGGACAAAGTGCATAAGTCCGCGGACTTGAAAAGCAATGCGCGAGCGACTATACTCTGGGTTTAACATGGACAAAGTGCATAAGTCCGCGGACTTGAAAAGCAATGCGCGAGCGACTAAACTCTTAGTACCCGAGGAATTTTTACAAGTTAAAAAGCAATGCGCGAGCGACTATACTCTGGGTTTAACATGGACAAAGTGCATAAGTCCGCGGACTTGAAAAGCAATGCGCGAGCGACTATACTCTGGGTTTAACATGGACAAAGTGCATAAGTCCGCGGACTTGAAAAGCAATGCGCGAGCGACTATACTCTGGGTTTAACATGGACAAAGTGCATAAGTCCGCGGACTTGAAAAGCAATGCGCGAGCGACTATACTCTGGGTTTAACATGGACAAAGTGCTTAAGTCCGCGGACTTGAAAAGCAATGCGCGAGCGACTATACTCTGGGTTTAACATGGACAAAGTGCATAAGTCCGCGGACTTGAAAAGCAATGCGCGAGCGACTAAACTCTTAGTACCCGAGGAATTTTTACAAGTTAAAAAGCAATGCGCGAGCGACTATACTCTGGGTTTAACATGGACAAAGTGCATAAGTCCGCGGACTTGAAAAGCAATGCGCGAGCGACTATACTCTGGGTTTAACATGGACAAAGTGCATAAGTCCGCGGACTTGAAAAGCAATGCGCGAGCGACTATACTCTGGGTTTAACATGGACAAAGTGCATAAGTCCGCGGACTTGAAAAGCAATGCGCGAGCGACTATACTCTGGGTTTAACATGGACAAAGTGCTTAAGTCCGCGGACTTAAAAAGCAATGCGCGAGCGACTATACTCTGGGTTTAACATGGACAAAGTGCATAAGTCCGCGGACTTGAAAAGCAATGCGCGAGCGACTAAACTCTTAGTACGCGAGGAATTTTTACAAGTTAAAAAGCAATGCGCGAGCGACTATACTCTGGGTTTAACATGGACAAAGTGCATAAGTCCGCGGACTTGAAAAGCAATGCGCGAGCGACTAAACTCTTAGTACCCGAGGAATTTTTACAAGTTAAAAAGCAATGCGCGAGCGACTATACTCTGGGTTTAACATGGACAATGTGCATAAGTCCGCGGACATGAAAAGCAATGCGCGAGCGACTATACTCTGGGTTTAACATGGACAAAGTGCTTAAGTCCGCGGACTTGAAAAGCAATGCGCGAGCGACTAAACTCTTAGTACCCGAGGAATTTTTACAAGTTAAAAAGCAATGCGCGAGCGACTATACTCTGGGTTTAACATGGACAAAGTGCATAAGTCCGCGGACTTGAAAAGCAATGCGCGAGCGTCTATACTCTGGGTTTAACATGGACAAAGTGCATAAGTCCGCGGACTTGAAAAGCAATGCGCGAGCGACTATACTCTGGGTTTAACATGGACAAAGTGCTTAAGTCCGCGGACTTGAAAAGCAATGCGCGAGCGACTATACTCTGGGTTTAACATGGACAAAGTGCATAAGTCCGCGGACTTGAAAAGCAATGCGCGAGCGACTAAACTCTTAGTACCCGAGGAATTTTTACAAGTTAAAAAGCAATGCGCGAGCGACTATACTCTGGGTTTAACATGGACAAAGTGCATAAGTCCGCGGACTTGAAAAGCAATGCGCGAGCGTCTATACTCTGGGTTTAACATGGACAAAGTGCATAAGTCCGCGGACTTGAAAAGCAATGCGCGAGCGACTAAACTCTTAGTACCCGAGGAATTTTTACAAGTTAAAAAGCAATGCGCGAGCGACTATACTCTGGGTTTAACATGGACAATGTGCATAAGTCCGCGGACATGAAAAGCAATGCGCGAGCGACTATACTCTGGGTTTAACATGGACAAAGTGCTTAAGTCCGCGGACTTGAAAAGCAATGCGCGAGCGACTATACTCTGGGTTTAACATGGACAAAGTGCTTAAGTCCGCGGACTTGAAAAGCAATGCGCGAGCGACTATACTCTGGGTTTAACATGGACAAAGTGCATAAGTCCGCGGACTTGAAAAGCAATGCGCGAGCGACTAAACTCTTAGTACCCGAGGAATTTTTACAAGTTAAAAAGCAATGCGCGAGCGACTATACTCTGGGTTTAACATGGACAAAGTGCATAAGTCCGCGGACTTGAAAAGCAATGCGCGAGCGTCTATACTCTGGGTTTAACATGGACAAAGTGCATAAGTCCGCGGACTTGAAAAGCAATGCGCGAGCGACTATACTCTGGGTTTAACATGGACAAAGTGCTTAAGTCCGCGGACTTGAAAAGCAATGCGCGAGCGACTATACTCTGGGTTTAACATGGACAAAGTGCTTAAGTCCGCGGACTTGAAAAGCAATGCGCGAGCGACTATACTCTGGGTTTAACATGGACAAAGTGCTTAAGTCCGCGGACTTGAAAAGCAATGCGCGAGCGACTATACTCTGGGTTTAACATGGACAAAGTGCATAAGTCCGCGGACTTGAAAAGCAATGCGCGAGCGACTATACTCTGGGTTTAACATGGACAAAGTGCTTAAGTCCGCGGACTTGAAAAGCAATGCGCGAGCGACTATACTCTGGGTTTAACATGGACAAAGTGCATAAGTCCGCGGACTTTAAAAGCAATGCGCGAGCGACTAAACTCTTAGTACCCGAGGAATTTTTACAAGTTAAAAAGCAATGCGCGAGCGACTATACTCTGGGTTTAACATGGACAAAGTGCTTAAGTCCGCGGACTTGAAAAGCAATGCGCGAGCGACTATACTCTGGGTGTAACATGGACAAAGTGCTTAAGTCCGCGGACTTGAAAAGCAATGCGCGAGCGACTATACTCTGGGTTTAACATGGACAAAGTGCTTAAGTCCGCGGACTTGAAAAGCAATGCGCGAGCGACTATACTCTGGGTTTAACATGGACAAAGTGCATAAGTCCGCGGACTTTAAAAGCAATGCGCGAGCGACTAAACTCTTAGTACCCGAGGACTTTTTACAAGTTAAAAAGCAATGCGCGAGCGACTATACTCTGGGTTTAACATGGACAAAGTGCATAAGTCCGCGGACTTGAAAAGCAATGCGCGAGCGACTATACTCTGGGTTTAACATGGACAAAGTGCATAAGTCCGCGGACTTGAAAAGCAATGCGCGAGCGACTATACTCTGGGTTTAACATGGACAAAGTGCATAAGTCCGCGGACTTGAAAAGCAATGCGCGAGCGACTAAACTCTTAGTACCCGAGGAATTTTTACAAGTTAAAAAGCAATGCGCGAGCGACTATACTCTGGGTTTAACATGGACAAAGTGCATAAGTCCGCGGACTTGAAAAGCAATGCGCGAGCGACTAAACTCTTAGTACCCGAGGAATTTTTACAAGTTAAAAAGCAATGCGCGAGCGACTATACTCTGGGTTTAACATGGACAATGTGCATAAGTCCGCGGACATGAAAAGCAATGCGCGAGCGACTATACTCTGGGTTTAACATGGACAAAGTGCATAAGTCCGCGGACTTGAAAAGCAATGCGCGAGCGACTATACTCTGGGTTTAACATGGACAAAGTGCATAAGTCCGCGGACTTGAAAAGCAATGCGCGAGCGACTATACTCTGGGTTTAACATGGACAAAGTGCATAAGTCCGCGGACTTGAAAAGCAATGCGCGAGCGACTAAACTCTTAGTACCCGAGGAATTTTTACAAGTTAAAAAGCAATGCGCGAGCGACTATACTCTGGGTTTAACATGGACAAAGTGCTTAAGTCCGCGGACTTAAAAAGCAATGCGCGAGCGACTATACTCTGGGTTTAACATGGACAAAGTGCATAAGTCCGCGGACTTGAAAAGCAATGCGCGAGCGACTAAGCTCTTAGTACCCGAGGAATTTTTACAAGTTAAAAAGCAATGCGCGAGCGACTATACTCTGGGTTTAACATGGACAAAGTGCATAAGTCCGCGGACTTGAAAAGCAATGCGCGAGCGACTAAACTCTTAGTACCCGAGGAATTTTTACAAGTTAAAAAGCAATGCGCGAGCGACTATACTCTGGGTTTAACATGGACAAAGTGCATAAGTCCGCGGACTTGAAAAGCAATGCGCGAGCGACTAAACTCTTAGTACCCGAGGAATTTTTACAAGTTAAAAAGCAATGCGCGAGCGACTATACTCTGGGTTTAACATGGACAATGTGCATAAGTCCGCGGACATGAAAAGCAATGCGCGAGCGACTATACTCTGGGTTTAACATGGACAAAGTGCATAAGTCCGCGGACTTGAAAAGCAATGCGCGAGCGACTATACTCTGGGTTTAACATGGACAAAGTGCATAAGTCCGCGGACTTGAAAAGCAATGCGCGAGCGACTATACTCTGGGTTTAACATGGACAAAGTGCATAAGTCCGCGGACTTGAAAAGCAATGCGCGAGCGACTAAACTCTTAGTACCCGAGGAATTTTTACAAGTTAAAAAGCAATGCGCGAGCGACTATACTCTGGGTTTAACATGGACAAAGTGCATAAGTCCGCGGACTTGAAAAGCAATGCGCGAGCGACTATACTCTGGGTTTAACATGGACAAAGTGCATAAGTCCGCGGACTTGAAAAGCAATGCGCGAGCGACTATACTCTGGGTTTAACATGGACAAAGTGCATAAGTCCGCGGACTTGAAAAGCAATGCGCGAGCGACTATACTCTGGGTTTAACATGGACAAAGTGCTTAAGTCCGCGGACTTGAAAAGCAATGCGCGAGCGACTATACTCTGGGTTTAACATGGACAAAGTGCATAAGTCCGCGGACTTTAAAAGCAATGCGCGAGCGACTAAACTCTTAGTACCCGAGGAATTTTTACAAGTTAAAAAGCAATGCGCGAGCGACTATACTCTGGGTTTAACATGGACAAAGTGCATAAGTCCGCGGACTTGAAAAGCAATGCGCGAGCGACTATACTCTGGGTTTAACATGGACAAAGTGCATAAGTCCGCGGACTTGAAAAGCAATGCGCGAGCGACTATACTCTGGGTTTAACATGGACAAAGTGCATAAGTCCGCGGACTTGAAAAGCAATGCGCGAGCGACTATACTCTGGGTTTAACATGGACAAAGTGCATAAGTCCGCGGACTTGAAAAGCAATGCGCGAGCGACTAAACTCTTAGTACCCGAGGAATTTTTACAAGTTAAAAAGCAATGCGCGAGCGACTATACTCTGGGTTTAACATGGACAAAGTGCATAAGTCCGCGGACTTGAAAAGCAATGCGCGAGCGACTATACTCTGGGTTTAACATGGACAAAGTGCATAAGTCCGCGGACTTGAAAAGCAATGCGCGAGCGACTATACTCTGGGTTTAACATGGACAAAGTGCATAAGTCCGCGGACTTGAAAAGCAATACGCGAGCGACTATACTCTGGGTTTAACATGGACAAAGTGCATAAGTCCGCGGACTTGAAAAGCAATGCGCGAGCGACTATACTCTGGGTTTAACATGGACAAAGTGCATAAGTCCGCGGACATGAAAAGCAATGCGCGAGCGACTATACTCTGGGTTTAACATGGACAAAGTGCATAAGTCCGCGGACTTTAAAAGCAATGCGCGAGCGACTAAACTCTTAGTACCCGAGGAATTTTTACAAGTTAAAAAGCAATGCGCGAGCGACTATACTCTGGGTTTAACATGGACAAAGTGCATAAGTCCGCGGACTTGAAAAGCAATGCGCGAGCGACTATACTCTGGGTTTAACATGGACAAAGTGCATAAGTCCGCGGACTTGAAAAGCAATGCGCGAGCGACTATACTCTGGGTTTAACATGGACAAAGTGCTTAAGTCCGCGGACTTGAAAAGCAATGCGCGAGCGACTATACTCTGGGTTTAACATGGACAAAGTGCATAAGTCCGCGGACTTGAAAAGCAATGCGCGAGCGACTAAACTCTTAGTACCCGAGGAATTTTTACAAGTTAAAAAGCAATGCGCGTGCGACTATACTCTGGGTTTAACATGGACAAAGTGCATAAGTCCGCGGACTTGAAAAGCAATGCGCGAGCGTCTATACTCTGGGTTTAACATGGACAAAGTGCATAAGTCCGCGGACTTGAAAAGCAATGCGCGAGCGACTATACTCTGGGTTTAACATGGACAAAGTGCTTAAGTCCGCGGACTTGAAAAGCAATGCGCGAGCGACTATACTCTGGGTTTAACATGGACAAAGTGCTTAAGTCCGCGGACTTGAAAAGCAATGCGCGAGCGACTATACTCTGGGTTTAACATGGACAAAGTGCTTAAGTCCGCGGACTTGAAAAGCAATGCGCGAGCGACTATACTCTGGGTTTAACATGGACAAAGTGCATAAGTCCGCGGACTTGAAAAGCAATGCGCGAGCGACTATACTCTGGGTTTAACATGGACAAAGTGCATAAGTCCGCGGACTTGAAAAGCAATGCGCGAGCGACTATACTCTGGGTTTAACATGGACAAAGTGCATAAGTCCGCGGACTTGAAAAGCAATGCGCGAGCGACTAAACTCTTAGTACCCGAGGAATTTTTACAAGTTAAAAAGCAATGCGCGAGCGACTATACTCTGGGTTTAACATGGACAAAGTGCATAAGTCCGCGGACTTGAAAAGCAATGCGCGAGCGACTAAACTCTTAGTACCCGAGGAATTTTTACAAGTTAAAAAGCAATGCGCGAGCGACTATACTCTGGGTTTAACATGGACAATGTGCATAAGTCCGCGGACATGAAAAGCAATGCGCGAGCGACTATACTCTGGGTTTAACATGGACAAAGTGCATAAGTCCGCGGACTTGAAAAGCAATGCGCGAGCGACTATACTCTGGGTTTAACATGGACAAAGTGCATAAGTCCGCGGACTTGAAAAGCAATGCGCGAGCGACTATACTCTGGGTTTAACATGGACAAAGTGCATAAGTCCGCGGACTTGAAAAGCAATGCGCGAGCGACTAAACTCTTAGTACCCGAGGAATTTTTACAAGTTAAAAAGCAATGCGCGAGCGACTATACTCTGGGTTTAACATGGACAAAGTGCATAAGTCCGCGGACTTGAAAAGCAATGCGCGAGCGACTATACTCTGGGTTTAACATGGACAAAGTGCATAAGTCCGCGGACTTGAAAAGCAATGCGCGAGCGACTATACTCTGGGTTTAACATGGACAAAGTGCATAAGTCCGCGGACTTGAAAAGCAATGCGCGAGCGACTATACTCTGGGTTTAACATGGACAAAGTGCTTAAGTCCGCGGACTTGAAAAGCAATGCGCGAGCGACTATACTCTGGGTTTAACATGGACAAAGTGCATAAGTCCGCGGACTTTAAAAGCAATGCGCGAGCGACTAAACTCTTAGTACCCGAGGAATTTTTACAAGTTAAAAAGCAATGCGCGAGCGACTATACTCTGGGTTTAACATGGACAAAGTGCATAAGTCCGCGGACTTGAAAAGCAATGCGCGAGCGACTATACTCTGGGTTTAACATGGACAAAGTGCATAAGTCCGCGGACTTGAAAAGCAATGCGCGAGCGACTATACTCTGGGTTTAACATGGACAAAGTGCATAAGTCCGCGGACTTTAAAAGCAATGCGCGAGCGACTAAACTCTTAGTACCCGAGGAATTTTTACAAGTTAAAAAGCAATGCGCGAGCGACTATACTCTGGGTTTAACATGGACAAAGTGCATAAGTCCGCGGACTTGAAAAGCAATGCGCGAGCGACTATACTCTGGGTTTAACATGGACAAAGTGCATAAGTCCGCGGACTTGAAAAGCAATGCGCGAGCGACTATACTCTGGGTTTAACATGGACAAAGTGCATAAGTCCGCGGACTTGAAAAGCAATGCGCGAGCGACTATACTCTGGGTTTAACATGGACAAAGTGCTTAAGTCCGCGGACTTGAAAAGCAATGCGCGAGCGACTATACTCTGGGTTTAACATGGACAAAGTGCATAAGTCCGCGGACTTTAAAAGCAATGCGCGAGCGACTAAACCCTTAGTACCCGAGGAATTTTTACAAGTTAAAAAGCAATGCGCGAGCGACTATACTCTGGGTTTAACATGGACAAAGTGCATAAGTCCGCGGACTTGAAAAGCAATGCGCGAGCGACTATACTCTGGGTTTAACATGGACAAAGTGCATAAGTCCGCGGACTTGAAAAGCAATGCGCGAGCGACTATACTCTGGGTTTAACATGGACAAAGTGCATAAGTCCGCGGACTTGAAAAGCAATGCGCGAGCGACTATACTCTGGGTTTAACATGGACAAAGTGCATAAGTCCGCGGACTTGAAAAGCAATGCGCGAGCGACTAAACTCTTAGTACCCGAGGAATTTTTACAAGTTAAAAAGCAATGCGCGAGCGACTATACTCTGGGTTTAACATGGACAAAGTGCTTAAGTCCGCGGACTTAAAAAGCAATGCGCGAGCGACTATACTCTGGGTTTAACATGGACAAAGTGCATAAGTCCGCGGACTTGAAAAGCAATGCGCGAGCGACTAAGCTCTTAGTACCCGAGGAATTTTTACAAGTTAAAAAGCAATGCGCGAGCGACTATACTCTGGGTTTAACATGGACAAAGTGCATAAGTCCGCGGACTTGAAAAGCAATGCGCGAGCGACTAAACTCTTAGTACCCGAGGAATTTTTACAAGTTAAAAAGCAATGCGCGAGCGACTATACTCTGGGTTTAACATGGACAAAGTGCATAAGTCCGCGGACTTGAAAAGCAATGCGCGAGGGACTAAACTCTTAGTACCCGAGGAATTTTTACAAGTTAAAAAGCAATGCGCGAGCGACTATACTCTGGGTTTAACATGGACAATGTGCATAAGTCCGCGGACATGAAAAGCAATGCGCGAGCGACTATACTCTGGGTTTAACATGGACAAAGTGCATAAGTCCGCGGACTTGAAAAGCAATGCGCGAGCGACTATACTCTGGGTTTAACATGGACAAAGTGCATAAGTCCGCGGACTTGAAAAGCAATGCGCGAGCGACTATACTCTGGGTTTAACATGGACAAAGTGCATAAGTCCGCGGACTTGAAAAGCAATGCGCGAGCGACTAAACTCTTAGTACCCGAGGAATTTTTACAAGTTAAAAAGCAATGCGCGAGCGACTATACTCTGGGTTTAACATGGACAAAGTGCATAAGTCCGCGGACTTGAAAAGCAATGCGCGAGCGACTATACTCTGGGTTTAACATGGACAAAGTGCATAAGTCCGCGGACTTGAAAAGCAATGCGCGAGCGACTATACTCTGGGTTTAACATGGACAAAGTGCATAAGTCCGCGGACTTGAAAAGCAATGCGCGAGCGACTATACTCTGGGTTTAACATGGACAAAGTGCTTAAGTCCGCGGACTTGAAAAGCAATGCGCGAGCGACTATACTCTGGGTTTAACATGGACAAAGTGCATAAGTCCGCGGACTTGAAAAGCAATGCGCGAGCGACTAAACTCTTAGTACCCGAGGAATTTTTACAAGTTAAAAAGCAATGCGCGAGCGACTATACTCTGGGTTTAACATGGACAAAGTGCATAAGTCCGCGGACTTGAAAAGCAATGCGCGAGCGACTATACTCTGGGTTTAACATGGACAAAGTGCATAAGTCCGCGGACTTGAAAAGCAATGCGCGAGCGACTATACTCTGGGTTTAACATGGACAAAGTGCATAAGTCCGCGGACTTGAAAAGCAATGCGCGAGCGACTATACTCTGGGTTTAACATGGACAAAGTGCTTAAGTCCGCGGACTTAAAAAGCAATGCGCGAGCGACTATACTCTGGGTTTAACATGGACAAAGTGCATAAGTCCGCGGACTTGAAAAGCAATGCGCGAGCGACTAAGCTCTTAGTACCCGAGGAATTTTTACAAGTTAAAAAGCAATGCGCGAGCGACTATACTCTGGGTTTAACATGGACAAAGTGCATAAGTCCGCGGACTTGAAAAGCAATGCGCGAGCGACTAAACTCTTAGTACGCGAGGAATTTTTACAAGTTAAAAAGCAATGCGCGAGCGACTATACTCTGGGTTTAACATGGACAAAGTGCATAAGTCCGCGGACTTGAAAAGCAATGCGCGAGCGACTAAACTCTTAGTACCCGAGGAATTTTTACAAGTTAAAAAGCAATGCGCGAGCGACTATACTCTGGGTTTAACATGGACAATGTGCATAAGTCCGCGGACATGAAAAGCAATGCGCGAGCGACTATACTCTGGGTTTAACATGGACAAAGTGCTTAAGTCCGCGGACTTGAAAAGCAATGCGCGAGCGACTAAACTCTTAGTACCCGAGGAATTTTTACAAGTTAAAAAGCAATGCGCGAGCGACTATACTCTGGGTTTAACATGGACAAAGTGCATAAGTCCGCGGACTTGAAAAGCAATGCGCGAGCGTCTATACTCTGGGTTTAACATGGACAAAGTGCATAAGTCCGCGGACTTGAAAAGCAATGCGCGAGCGACTATACTCTGGGTTTAACATGGACAAAGTGCTTAAGTCCGCGGACTTGAAAAGCAATGCGCGAGCGACTATACTCTGGGTTTAACATGGACAAAGTGCATAAGTCCGCGGACTTGAAAAGCAATGCGCGAGCGACTAAACTCTTAGTACCCGAGGAATTTTTACAAGTTAAAAAGCAATGCGCGAGCGACTATACTCTGGGTTTAACATGGACAAAGTGCATAAGTCCGCGGACTTGAAAAGCAATGCGCGAGCGTCTATACTCTGGGTTTAACATGGACAAAGTGCATAAGTCCGCGGACTTGAAAAGCAATGCGCGAGCGACTAAACTCTTAGTACCCGAGGAATTTTTACAAGTTAAAAAGCAATGCGCGAGCGACTATACTCTGGGTTTAACATGGACAATGTGCATAAGTCCGCGGACATGAAAAGCAATGCGCGAGCGACTATACTCTGGGTTTAACATGGACAAAGTGCTTAAGTCCGCGGACTTGAAAAGCAATGCGCGAGCGACTATACTCTGGGTTTAACATGGACAAAGTGCTTAAGTCCGCGGACTTGAAAAGCAATGCGCGAGCGACTATACTCTGGGTTTAACATGGACAAAGTGCATAAGTCCGCGGACTTGAAAAGCAATGCGCGAGCGACTAAACTCTTAGTACCCGAGGAATTTTTACAAGTTAAAAAGCAATGCGCGAGCGACTATACTCTGGGTTTAACATGGACAAAGTGCATAAGTCCGCGGACTTGAAAAGCAATGCGCGAGCGTCTATACTCTGGGTTTAACATGGACAAAGTGCATAAGTCCGCGGACTTGAAAAGCAATGCGCGAGCGACTATACTCTGGGTTTAACATGGACAAAGTGCTTAAGTCCGCGGACTTGAAAAGCAATGCGCGAGCGACTATACTCTGGGTTTAACATGGACAAAGTGCTTAAGTCCGCGGACTTGAAAAGCAATGCGCGAGCGACTATACTCTGGGTTTAACATGGACAAAGTGCTTAAGTCCGCGGACTTGAAAAGCAATGCGCGAGCGACTATACTCTGGGTTTAACATTGTCAAAGTGCATAAGTCCGCGGACTTGAAAAGCAATGCGCGAGCGACTATACTCTGGGTTTAACATGGACAAAGTGCTTAAGTCCGCGGACTTGAAAAGCAATGCGCGAGCGACTATACTCTGGGTTTAACATGGACAAAGTGCATAAGTCCGCGGACTTTAAAAGCAATGCGCGAGCGACTAAACTCTTAGTACCCGAGGAATTTTTACAAGTTAAAAAGCAATGCGCGAGCGACTATACTCTGGGTTTAACATGGACAAAGTGCTTAAGTCCGCGGACTTGAAAAGCAATGCGCGAGCGACTATACTCTGGGTGTAACATGGACAAAGTGCTTAAGTCCGCGGACTTGAAAAGCAATGCGCGAGCGACTATACTCTGGGTTTAACATGGACAAAGTGCTTAAGTCCGCGGACTTGAAAAGCAATGCGCGAGCGACTATACTCTGGGTTTAACATGGACAAAGTGCATAAGTCCGCGGACTTTAAAAGCAATGCGCGAGCGACTAAACTCTTAGTACCCGAGGACTTTTTACAAGTTAAAAAGCAATGCGCGAGCGACTATACTCTGGGTTTAACATGGACAAAGTGCATAAGTCCGCGGACTTGAAAAGCAATGCGCGAGCGACTATACTCTGGGTTTAACATGGACAAAGTGCATAAGTCCGCGGACTTGAAAAGCAATGCGCGAGCGACTATACTCTGGGTTTAACATGGACAAAGTGCATAAGTCCGCGGACTTGAAAAGCAATGCGCGAGCGACTAAACTCTTAGTACCCGAGGAATTTTTACAAGTTAAAAAGCAATGCGCGAGCGACTATACTCTGGGTTTAACATGGACAAAGTGCATAAGTCCGCGGACTTGAAAAGCAATGCGCGAGCGACTAAACTCTTAGTACCCGAGGAATTTTTACAAGTTAAAAAGCAATGCGCGAGCGACTATACTCTGGGTTTAACATGGACAATGTGCATAAGTCCGCGGACATGAAAAGCAATGCGCGAGCGACTATACTCTGGGTTTAACATGGACAAAGTGCATAAGTCCGCGGACTTGAAAAGCAATGCGCGAGCGACTATACTCTGGGTTTAACATGGACAAAGTGCATAAGTCCGCGGACTTGAAAAGCAATGCGCGAGCGACTATACTCTGGGTTTAACATGGACAAAGTGCATAAGTCCGCGGACTTGAAAAGCAATGCGCGAGCGACTAAACTCTTAGTACCCGAGGAATTTTTACAAGTTAAAAAGCAATGCGCGAGCGACTATACTCTGGGTTTAACATGGACAAAGTGCATAAGTCCGCGGACTTGAAAAGCAATGCGCGAGCGACTATACTCTGGGTTTAACATGGACAAAGTGCATAAGTCCGCGGACTTGAAAAGCAATGCGCGAGCGACTATACTCTGGGTTTAACATGGACAAAGTGCATAAGTCCGCGGACTTGAAAAGCAATGCGCGAGCGACTATACTCTGGGTTTAACATGGACAAAGTGCTTAAGTCCGCGGACTTGAAAAGCAATGCGCGAGCGACTATACTCTGGGTTTAACATGGACAAAGTGCATAAGTCCGCGGACTTTAAAAGCAATGCGCGAGCGACTAAACTCTTAGTACCCGAGGAATTTTTACAAGTTAAAAAGCAATGCGCGAGCGACTATACTCTGGGTTTAACATGGACAAAGTGCATAAGTCCGCGGACTTGAAAAGCAATGCGCGAGCGACTATACTCTGGGTTTAACATGGACAAAGTGCATAAGTCCGCGGACTTGAAAAGCAATGCGCGAGCGACTATACTCTGGGTTTAACATGGACAAAGTGCATAAGTCCGCGGACTTTAAAAGCAATGCGCGAGCGACTAAACTCTTAGTACCCGAGGAATTTTTACAAGTTAAAAAGCAATGCGCGAGCGACTATACTCTGGGTTTAACATGGACAAAGTGCATAAGTCCGCGGACTTGAAAAGCAATGCGCGAGCGACTATACTCTGGGTTTAACATGGACAAAGTGCATAAGTCCGCGGACTTGAAAAGCAATGCGCGAGCGACTATACTCTGGGTTTAACATGGACAAAGTGCATAAGTCCGCGGACTTGAAAAGCAATGCGCGAGCGACTATACTCTGGGTTTAACATGGACAAAGTGCTTAAGTCCGCGGACTTGAAAAGCAATGCGCGAGCGACTATACTCTGGGTTTAACATGGACAAAGTGCATAAGTCCGCGGACTTTAAAAGCAATGCGCGAGCGACTAAACTCTTAGTACCCGAGGAATTTTTACAAGTTAAAAAGCAATGCGCGAGCGACTATACTCTGGGTTTAACATGGACAAAGTGCATAAGTCCGCGGACTTGAAAAGCAATGCGCGAGCGACTATACTCTGGGTTTAACATGGACAAAGTGCATAAGTCCGCGGACTTGAAAAGCAATGCGCGAGCGACTATACTCTGGGTTTAACATGGACAAAGTGCATAAGTCCGCGGACTTGAAAAGCAATGCGCGAGCGACTATACTCTGGGTTTAACATGGACAAAGTGCATAAGTCCGCGGACTTGAAAAGCAATGCGCGAGCGACTAAACTCTTAGTACCCGAGGAATTTTTACAAGTTAAAAAGCAATGCGCGAGCGACTATACTCTGGGTTTAACATGGACAAAGTGCTTAAGTCCGCGGACTTAAAAAGCAATGCGCGAGCGACTATACTCTGGGTTTAACATGGACAAAGTGCATAAGTCCGCGGACTTGAAAAGCAATGCGCGAGCGACTAAGCTCTTAGTACCCGAGGAATTTTTACAAGTTAAAAAGCAATGCGCGAGCGACTATACTCTGGGTTTAACATGGACAAAGTGCATAAGTCCGCGGACTTGAAAAGCAATGCGCGAGCGACTAAACTCTTAGTACCCGAGGAATTTTTACAAGTTAAAAAGCAATGCGCGAGCGACTATACTCTGGGTTTAACATGGACAAAGTGCATAAGTCCGCGGACTTGAAAAGCAATGCGCGAGCGACTAAACTCTTAGTACCCGAGGAATTTTTACAAGTTAAAAAGCAATGCGCGAGCGACTATACTCTGGGTTTAACATGGACAATGTGCATAAGTCCGCGGACATGAAAAGCAATGCGCGAGCGACTATACTCTGGGTTTAACATGGACAAAGTGCATAAGTCCGCGGACTTGAAAAGCAATGCGCGAGCGACTATACTCTGGGTTTAACATGGACAAAGTGCATAAGTCCGCGGACTTGAAAAGCAATGCGCGAGCGACTATACTCTGGGTTTAACATGGACAAAGTGCATAAGTCCGCGGACTTGAAAAGCAATGCGCGAGCGACTAAACTCTTAGTACCCGAGGAATTTTTACAAGTTAAAAAGCAATGCGCGAGCGACTATACTCTGGGTTTAACATGGACAAAGTGCATAAGTCCGCGGACTTGAAAAGCAATGCGCGAGCGACTATACTCTGGGTTTAACATGGACAAAGTGCATAAGTCCGCGGACTTGAAAAGCAATGCGCGAGCGACTATACTCTGGGTTTAACATGGACAAAGTGCATAAGTCCGCGGACTTGAAAAGCAATGCGCGAGCGACTATACTCTGGGTTTAACATGGACAAAGTGCTTAAGTCCGCGGACTTGAAAAGCAATGCGCGAGCGACTATACTCTGGGTTTAACATGGACAAAGTGCATAAGTCCGCGGACTTTAAAAGCAATGCGCGAGCGACTAAACTCTTAGTACCCGAGGAATTTTTACAAGTTAAAAAGCAATGCGCGAGCGACTATACTCTGGGTTTAACATGGACAAAGTGCATAAGTCCGCGGACTTGAAAAGCAATGCGCGAGCGACTATACTCTGGGTTTAACATGGACAAAGTGCATAAGTCCGCGGACTTGAAAAGCAATGCGCGAGCGACTATACTCTGGGTTTAACATGGACAAAGTGCATAAGTCCGCGGACTTTAAAAGCAATGCGCGAGCGACTAAACTCTTAGTACCCGAGGAATTTTTACAAGTTAAAAAGCAATGCGCGAGCGACTATACTCTGGGTTTAACATGGACAAAGTGCATAAGTCCGCGGACTTGAAAAGCAATGCGCGAGCGACTATACTCTGGGTTTAACATGGACAAAGTGCATAAGTCCGCGGACTTGAAAAGCAATGCGCGAGCGACTATACTCTGGGTTTAACATGGACAAAGTGCATAAGTCCGCGGACTTGAAAAGCAATGCGCGAGCGACTATACTCTGGGTTTAACATGGACAAAGTGCTTAAGTCCGCGGACTTGAAAAGCAATGCGCGAGCGACTATACTCTGGGTTTAACATGGACAAAGTGCATAAGTCCGCGGACTTTAAAAGCAATGCGCGAGCGACTAAACTCTTAGTACCCGAGGAATTTTTACAAGTTAAAAAGCAATGCGCGAGCGACTATACTCTGGGTTTAACATGGACAAAGTGCATAAGTCCGCGGACTTGAAAAGCAATGCGCGAGCGACTATACTCTGGGTTTAACATGGACAAAGTGCATAAGTCCGCGGACTTGAAAAGCAATGCGCGAGCGACTATACTCTGGGTTTAACATGGACAAAGTGCATAAGTCCGCGGACTTGAAAAGCAATGCGCGAGCGACTATACTCTGGGTTTAACATGGACAAAGTGCATAAGTCCGCGGACTTGAAAAGCAATGCGCGAGCGACTAAACTCTTAGTACCCGAGGAATTTTTACAAGTTAAAAAGCAATGCGCGAGCGACTATACTCTGGGTTTAACATGGACAAAGTGCATAAGTCCGCGGACTTGAAAAGCAATGCGCGAGCGACTAAGCTCTTAGTACCCGAGGAATTTTTACAAGTTAAAAAGCAATGCGCGAGCGACTATACTCTGGGTTTAACATGGACAAAGTGCATAAGTCCGCGGACTTGAAAAGCAATGCGCGAGCGACTAAACTCTGAGTACCCGAGGAATTTTTACAGTTAAAAAGCAATGCGCGAGCGACTATACTCTAGGGTTTAACATGGACAAAGTGCATAAGTCCGCGGACTTGAAAAGCAATGCGCGAGCGACTAAACTCTTAGTACCCGAGGAATTTTTTACAAGTTAAAAAGCAATGCGCGAGCGACTATACTCTGGGTTTAACATGGACAATGTGCATAAGTCCGCGGACATGAAAAGCAATGCGCGAGCGACTATACTCTGGGTTTTAACATGGACAAAGTGCATAAGTCCGCGGACTTGAAAAGCAATGCGCGAGCGACTATACTCTGGGTTTAACATGGACAAAGTGCATAAGTCCGCGGACTTGAAAAGCAATGCGCGAGCGACTATACTCTGGGTTTAACATGGACAAAGTGCATAAGTCCGCGGACTTGAAAAGCAATGCGCGAGCGACTAAACTCTTAGTACCCGAGGAATTTTTACAAGTTAAAAAGCAATGCGCGAGCGACTATACTCTGGGTTTAACATGGACAAAGTGCATAAGTCCGCGGACTTGAAAAGCAATGCGCGAGCGACTATACTCTGGGTTTAACATGGACAAAGTGCATAAGTCCGCGGACTTGAAAAGCAATGCGCGAGCGACTATACTCTGGGTTTAACATGGACAAAGTGCATAAGTCCGCGGACTTGAAAAGCAATGCGCGAGCGACTATACTCTGGGTTTAACATGGACAAAGTGCTTAAGTCCGCGGACTTGAAAAGCAATGCGCGAGCGACTATACTCTGGGTTTAACATGGACGAAGTGCATAAGTCCGCGGACTTTAAAAGCAATGCGCGAGCGACTAAACTCTTAGTACCCGAGGAATTTTTACAAGTTAAAAAGCAATGCGCGAGCGACTATACTCTGGGTTTAACATGGACAAAGTGCATAAGTCCGCGGACTTGAAAAGCAATGCGCGAGCGACTATACTCTGGGTTTAACATGGACAAAGTGCATAAGTCCGCGGACTTGAAAAGCAATGCGCGAGCGACTATACTCTGGGTTTAACATGGACAAAGTGCATAAGTCCGCGGACTTGAAAAGCAATGCGCGAGCGACTATACTCTGGGTTTAACATGGACAAAGTGCATAAGTCCGCGGACTTGAAAAGCAATGCGCGAGCGACTAAACTCTTAGTACCCGAGGAATTTTTACAAGTTAAAAAGCAATGCGCGAGCGACTATACTCTGGGTTTAACATGGACAAAGTGCATAAGTCCGCGGACTTGAAAAGCAATGCGCGAGCGACTATACTCTGGGTTTAACATGGACAAAGTGCATAAGTCCGCGGACTTGAAAAAGCAATGCGCGAGCGACTATACTCTGGGTTTAACATGGACAAAGTGCATAAGTCCGCGGACTTGAAAAGCAATGCGCGAGCGACTATACTCTGGGTTTAACATGGACAAAGTGCATAAGTCCGCGGACTTGAAAAGCAATGCGCGAGCGACTATACTCTGGGTTTAACATGGACAAAGTGCATAAGTCCGCGGACATGAAAAGCAATGCGCGAGCGACTATACTCTGGGTTTAACATGGACAAAGTGCATAAGTCCGCGGACTTTAAAAGCAATGCGCGAGCGACTAAACTCTTAGTACCCGAGGAATTTTTACAAGTTAAAAAGCAATGCGCGAGCGACTATACTCTGGGTTAACATGGACAAAGTGCTTAAGTCCGCGGACTTGAAAAAGCAATGCGCGAGCGACTATACTCTGGGTTAACATGGACAAAGTGCATAAGTCCGCGGACTTGAAAAGCAATGCGCGAGCGACTATACTCTGGGTTTAACATGGACAAAGTGCTTAAGTCCGCGGACTTGAAAAGCAATGCGCGAGCGACTATACTCTGGGTTTAACATGGACAAAGTGCATAAGTCCGCGGACTTGAAAAGCAATGCGCGAGCGACTAAACTCTTAGTACCCGAGGAATTTTACAAGTTAAAAGCAATGCGCGAGCGACTATACTCTGGGTTTAACATGGACAAAGTGCATAAGTCCGCGGACTTGAAAAGCAATGCGCGAGCGACTATACTCTGGGTTTAACATGGACAAAGTGCATAAGTCCGCGGACTTGAAAAAGCAATGCGCGAGCGACTATACTCTGGGTTTAACATGGACAAAGTGCTTAAGTCGCGGACTTGAAAAGCAATGCGCGAGCGACTATACTCTGGGTTTAACATGGACAAAGTGCTTAAGTCCGCGGACTTGAAAAGCAATGCGCGAGCGACTATACTCTGGGTTTAACATGGACAAAGTGCTTAAGTCCGCGGACTTGAAAAGCAATGCGCGAGCGACTATACTCTGGGTTTAACATGGACAAAGTGCATAAGTCCGCGGACTTGAAAAGCAATGCGCGAGCGACTATACTCTGGGTTTAACATGGACAAAGTGCTTAAGTCCGCGGACTTGAAAAGCAATGCGCGAGCGACTATACTCTGGGTTTAACATGGACAAAGTGCATAAGTCCGCGGACTTTAAAAGCAATGCGCGAGCGACTAAACTCTTAGTACCCGAGAATTTTTACAAGTCTAGAAAAGCAATGCGCGAGCGACTATACTCTGGGTTTAACATGGACAAAGTGCTTAAGTCCGCGGACTTGAAAAGCAATGCGCGAGCGACTATACTCTGGGTGTAACATGGACAAAGTGCTTAAGTCCGCGGACTTGAAAAGCAATGCGCGAGCGACTATACTCTGGGTTTAACATGGACAAAGTGCTTAAGTCCGCGGACTGAAAAGCAATGCGCGAGCGACTATACTCTGGGTTTAACATGGACAAAGTGCATAAGTCCGCGGACTTTAAAAGCAATGCGCGAGCGACTAAACTCTTAGTACCCGAGGACTTTTTACAAGTTAAAAAGCAATGCGCGAGCGACTATACTCTGGGTTTAACATGGACAAAGTGCATAAGTCCGCGGACTTGAAAAGCAATGCGCGAGCGACTAAACTCTCTGGGTTAACATGTACTGAATTTCTTAAGTCCCTAAAAGCAATGCGCGAGCGACTATACTCTGGGTTTAACATGGACAATGTGCATAAGTCGCGGACATGAAAAGCAATGCGCGAGCGACTATACTCCTGGGTTACCCTGAGAATTGTAGGCAGGAAAAAGCAATGCGCGAGCGACTATACTCTGGGTTTAACATGGACAAAGTGCATAAGTCCGCGGACTTGAAAAGCAATGCGCGAGCGACTATACTCTGGGTTTAACATGGACAAAGTGCATAAGTACGCGGACTTGAAAAGCAATTGCGCGAGCGACTAAACTCTTAGTACCCGAGGAATTTTTACAAGTTAAAAAGCAATGCGCGAGCGACTATACTCTGGGTTTAACATGGACAAAGTGCATAAGTCGCGGACTTGAAAAGCAATGCGCGAGCGACTATACTCTGGGTTTAACATGGACAAAGTGCATAAGTCCGCGGACTTGAAAAGCAATGCGCGAGCGACTATACTCTGGGTTTAACATGGACAAAGTGCATAAGTCCGCGGACTTGAAAAGCAATGCGCGAGCGACTATACTCTGGGTTTAACATGGACAAAGTGCATAAGTCCGCGGACTTGAAAAGCAATGCGCGAGCGACTAAACTCTTAGTACCCGAGGAATTTTTACAAGTTAAAAAGCAATGCGCGAGCGACTATACTCTGGGTTTAACATGGACAAAGTGCATAAGTCCGCGGACTTGAAAAGCAATAGCAATGCGCGAGCGACTATACTCTGGGTTTAACATGGACAAAGTGCATAAGTCCGCGGACTTGAAAAGCAATGCGCGAGCGACTATACTCTGGGTTTAACATGGACAAAGTGCTTAAGTCCGCGGACTTGAAAAGCAATGCGCGAGCGACTATACTCTGGGTTTAACATGGACAAAGTGCATAAGTCCGCGGACTTTAAAAGCAATGCGCGAGCGACTAAACTCTTAGTACCCGAGGAATTTTTACAAGTTAAAAAGCAATGCGCGAGCGACTATACTCTGGGTTTAACATGGACAAAGTGCATAAGTCCGCGGACTTGAAAAGCAATGCGCGAGCGACTATACTCTGGGTTTAACATGGACAAAGTGCATAAGTCCGCGGACTTGAAAAGCAATGCGCGAGCGACTATACTCTGGGTTTAACATGGACAAAGTGCATAAGTCCGCGGACTTGAAAAGCAATGCGCGAGCGACTAAACTCTTAGTACCCGAGGAATTTTTACAAGTTAAAAAGCAATGCGCGAGCGACTATACTCTGGGTTTAACATGGACAAAGTGCATAAGTCCGCGGACTTGAAAAGCAATGCGCGAGCGACTATACTCTGGGTTTAACATGGACAAAGTGCATAAGTCCGCGGACTTGAAAAGCAATGCGCGAGCGACTATACTCTGGGTTTAACATGGACAAAGTGCATAAGTCCGCGGACTTGAAAAGCAATGCGCGAGCGACTATACTCTGGGTTTAACATGGACAAAGTGCTTAAGTCCGCGGACTTGAAAAGCAATGCGCGAGCGACTATACTCTGGGTTTAACATGGACAAAGTGCATAAGTCCGCGGACTTGAAAAGCAATGCGCGAGCGACTAAACTCTGGGTTTAACATGGACAAAGTGCATAAGTCCGCGGACTTTAAAAGCAATGCGCGAGCGACTAAACTCTTAGTACCCGAGGAATTTTTACAAGTTAAAAAGCAATGCGCGAGCGACTATACTCTGGGTTTAACATGGACAAAGTGCATAAGTCCGCGGACTTGAAAAGCAATGCGCGAGCGACTATACTCTGGGTTTAACATGGACAAAGTGCATAAGTCCGCGGACTTGAAAAGCAATGCGCGAGCGACTATACTCTGGGTTTAACATGGACAAAGTGCATAAGTCCGCGGACTTGAAAAGCAATGCGCGAGCGACTATACTCTGGGTTTAACATGGACAAAGTGCATAAGTCCGCGGACTTGAAAAGCAATGCGCGAGCGACTAAACTCTTAGTACCCGAGGAATTTTTACAAGTTAAAAAGCAATGCGCGAGCGACTATACTCTGGGTTTAACATGGACAAAGTGCTTAAGTCCGCGGACTTGAAAAGCAATGCGCGAGCGACTATACTCTGGGTTTAACATGGACAAAGTGCATAAGTCCGCGGACTTGAAAAGCAATGCGCGAGCGACTAAGCTCTTAGTACCCGAGGAATTTTTACAAGTTAAAAAGCAATGCGCGAGCGACTATACTCTGGGTTTAACATGGACAAAGTGCATAAGTCCGCGGACTTGAAAAGCAATGCGCGAGCGACTAAACTCTTAGTACCCGAGGAATTTTTACAAGTTAAAAAGCAATGCGCGAGCGACTATACTCTGGGTTTAACATGGACAAAGTGCATAAGTCCGCGGACTTGAAAAGCAATGCGCGAGCGACTAAACTCTTAGTACCCGAGGAATTTTTACAAGTTAAAAGCAATGCGCGAGCGACTATACTCTGGGTTTAACATGGACAATGTGCATAAGTCCGCGACATGAAAAGCAATGCGCGAGCGACTATACTCTGGGTTTAACATGGACAAAGTGCATAAGTCCGCGGACTTGAAAAGCAATGCGCGAGCGACTATACTCTGGGTTTAACATGGACAAAGTGCATAAGTCCGCGGACTTGAAAAGCAATGCGCGAGCGACTATACTCTGGGTTTAACATGGACAAAGTGCATAAGTCCGCGGACTTGAAAAGCAATGCGCGAGCGACTAAACTCTTAGTACCCGAGGAATTTTTACAAGTTAAAAAGCAATGCGCGAGCGACTATACTCTGGGTTTAACATGGACAAAGTGCATAAGTCCGCGGACTTGAAAAGCAATGCGCGAGCGACTATACTCTGGGTTTAACATGGACAAAGTGCATAAGTCCGCGGACTTGAAAAGCAATGCGCGAGCGACTATACTCTGGGTTTAACATGGACAAAGTGCATAAGTCCGCGGACTTGAAAAGCAATGCGCGAGCGACTATACTCTGGGTTTAACATGGACAAAGTGCTTAAGTCCGCGGACTTGAAAAGCAATGCGCGAGCGACTATACTCTGGGTTTAACATGGACAAAGTGCATAAGTCCGCGGACTTGAAAAGCAATGCGCGAGCGACTAAACTCTTAGTACCCGAGGAATTTTACAAGTTAAAAAGCAATGCGCGAGCGACTATACTCTGGGTTTAACATGGACAAAGTGCATAAGTCCGCGGACTTGAAAAGCAATGCGCGAGCGACTATACTCTGGGTTTAACATGGACAAAGTGCATAAGTCCGCGACTTGAAAAGCAATGCGCGAGCGACTATACTCTGGGTTTAACATGGACAAAGTGCATAAGTCCGCGGACTTTAAAGCAATGCGCGAGCGACTAAACTCTTAGTACCCGAGGAATTTTTACAAGTTAAAAAGCAATGCGCGAGCGACTATACTCTGGGTTTAACATGGACAAAGTGCATAAGTCCGCGGACTTGAAAAGCAATGCGCGAGCGACTATACTCTGGGTTTAACATGGACAAAGTGCATAAGTCCGCGGACTTGAAAAGCAATGCGCGAGCGACTATACTCTGGGTTTAACATGGACAAAGTGCATAAGTCCGCGGACTTGAAAAGCAATGCGCGAGCGACTATACTCTGGGTTTAACATGGACAAAGTGCTTAAGTCCGCGGACTTGAAAAGCAATGCGCGAGCGACTATACTCTGGGTTTAACATGGACAAAGTGCATAAGTCCGCGGACTTTAAAAGCAATGCGCGAGCGACTAAACTCTTAGTACCCGAGGAATTTTTACAAGTTAAAAAGCAATGCGCGAGCGACTATACTCTGGGTTTAACATGGACAAAGTGCATAAGTCCGCGGACTTGAAAAGCAATGCGCGAGCGACTATACTCTGGGTTTAACATGGACAAAGTGCATAAGTCCGCGGACTTGAAAAGCAATGCGCGAGCGACTATACTCTGGGTTTAACATGGACAAAGTGCATAAGTCCGCGGACTTGAAAAGCAATGCGCGAGCGACTATACTCTGGGTTTAACATGGACAAAGTGCATAAGTCCGCGGACTTGAAAAGCAATGCGCGAGCGACTAAACTCTTAGTACCCGAGGAATTTTTACAAGTTAAAAAGCAATGCGCGAGCGACTATACTCTGGGTTTAACATGGACAAAGTGCATAAGTCCGCGGACTTGAAAAGCAATGCGCGAGCGACTAAGCTCTTAGTACCCGAGGAATTTTTACAAGTTAAAAAGCAATGCGCGAGCGACTATACTCTGGGTTTAACATGGACAAAGTGCATAAGTCCGCGGACTTGAAAAGCAATGCGCGAGCGACTATACTCTTAGTACCCAGGAATTTTTACAAGTTAAGAAAGCAATGCGCGAGCGACTATACTCTGGTTTAACATGGACAAAGTGCATAAGTCCGCGGACTTGAAAAGCAATGCGCGAGCGACTAAACTCTTAGTACCCGAGGAATTTTTACAAGTTAAAAAGCAATGCGCGAGCGACTATACTCTGGGTTTAACATGGACAAAGTGCATAAGTCCGCGGACATGAAAAGCAATGCGCGAGCGACTATACTCTGGGTTTAACATGGACAAAGTGCATAAGTCCGCGGACTTGAAAAGCAATGCGCGAGCGACTATACTCTGGGTTTAACATGGACAAAGTGCATAAGTCCGCGGACTTGAAAAGCAATGCGCGAGCGACTATACTCTGGGTTTAACATGGACAAAGTGCATAAGTCCGCGGACTTGAAAAGCAATGCGCGAGCGACTAAACTCTTAGTACCCGAGGAATTTTTACAAGTTAAAAAGCAATGCGCGAGCGACTATACTCTGGGTTTAACATGGACAAAGTGCATAAGTCCGCGGACTTGAAAAGCAATGCGCGAGCGACTATACTCTGGGTTTAACATGGACAAAGTGCATAAGTCCGCGGACTTGAAAAGCAATGCGCGAGCGACTATACTCTGGGTTTAACATGGACAAAGTGCATAAGTCCGCGGACTTGAAAAGCAATGCGCGAGCGACTATACTCTGGGTTTAACATGGACAAAGTGCTTAAGTCCGCGGACTTGAAAAGCAATGCGCGAGCGACTATACTCTGGGTTTAACATGGACAAAGTGCATAAGTCCGCGGACTTTAAAAGCAATGCGCGAGCGACTAAACTCTTAGTACCCGAGGAATTTTTACAAGTTAAAAAGCAATGCGCGAGCGACTATACTCTGGGTTTAACATGGACAAAGTGCATAAGTCCGCGGACTTGAAAAGCAATGCGCGAGCGACTATACTCTGGGTTTAACATGGACAAAGTGCATAAGTCCGCGGACTTGAAAGCAATGCGCGAGCGACTATACTCTGGGTTTAACATGGACAAAGTGCATAAGTCCGCGGACTTGAAAAGCAATGCGCGAGCGACTATACTCTGGGTTTAACATGGACAAAGTGCATAAGTCCGCGGACTTGAAAAGCAATGCGCGAGCGACTAAACTCTTAGTACCCGAGGAATTTTTACAAGTTAAAAGCAATGCGCGAGCGACTATACTCTGGGTTTAACATGGACAAAGTGCATAAGTCCGCGGACTTGAAAAGCAATGCGCGAGCGACTATACTCTGGGTTTAACATGGACAAAGTGCATAAGTCCGCGGACTTGAAAAGCAATGCGCGAGCGACTATACTCTGGGTTTAACATGGACAAAGTGCATAAGTCCGCGGACTTGAAAAGCAATGCGCGAGCGACTATACTCTGGGTTTAACATGGACAAAGTGCATAAGTCCGCGGACTTGAAAAGCAATGCGCGAGCGACTATACTCTGGGTTTAACATGGACAAAGTGCATAAGTCCGCGGACATGAAAAGCAATGCGCGAGCGACTATACTCTGGGGTTTAACATGGACAAAGTGCATAAGTCCGCGGACTTTAAAAGCAATGCGCGAGCGACTAAACTCTTAGTACCCGAGGAATTTTTACAAGTTAAAAAGCAATGCGCGAGCGACTATACTCTGGGTTTAACATGGACAAAGTGCATTAGTCCGCGGACTTGAAAAGCAATGCGCGAGCGACTATACTCTGGGTTTAACATGGACAAAGTGCATAAGTCCGCGGACTTGAAAAGCAATGCGCGAGCGACTATACTCTGGGTTTAACATGGACAAAGTGCTTAAGTCCGCGGACTTGAAAAAGCAATGCGCGAGCGACTATACTCTGGGTTTAACATGGACAAAGTGCATAAGTCCGCGGACTTGAAAAGCAATGCGCGAGCGACTAAACTCTTAGTACCCGAGAATTTTTACAAGTTAAAAGCAATGCGCGAGCGACTATACTCTGGGTTTAACATGGACAAAGTGCATAAGTCCGCGGACTTGAAAAGCAATGCGCGAGCGTCTATACTCTGGGTTTAACATGGACAAAGTGCATAAGTCCGCGGACTTGAAAAGCAATGCGCGAGCGACTATACTCTGGGTTTAACATGGACAAAGTGCTTAAGTCCGCGGACTTGAAAAGCAATGCGCGAGCGACTATACTCTGGGTTTAACATGGACAAAGTGCTTAAGTCCGCGGACTTGAAAAGCAATGCGCGAGCGACTATACTCTGGGTTTAACATGGACAAAGTGCTTAAGTCCGCGGACTTGAAAAGCAATGCGCGAGCGACTATACTCTGGGTTTAACATGGACAAAGTGCATAAGTCCGCGGACTTGAAAAGCAATGCGCGAGCGACTATACTCTGGGTTAACATGGACAAAGTGCTTAAGTCCGCGGACTTGAAAAGCAATGCGCGAGCGACTATACTCTGGGTTTAACATGGACAAAGTGCATAAGTCCGCGGACTTTAAAAGCAATGCGCGAGCGACTAAACTCTTAGTACCCGAGGAATTTTTACAAGTTAAAAGCAATGCGCGAGCGACTATACTCTGGGTTTAACATGGACAAAGTGCTTAAGTCCGCGGACTTGAAAAGCAATGCGCGAGCGACTATACTCTGGTGTAACATGACAAAGTGCTTAAGTCCGCGACTTGAAAAGCAATGCGCGAGCGACTATACTCTGGGTTTAACATGGACAAAGTGCTTAAGTCCGCGGACTTGAAAAGCAATGCGCGAGCGACTATACTCTGGGTTTAACATGGACAAAGTGCATAAGTCCGCGGACTTTAAAAGCAATGCGCGAGCGACTAAACTCTTAGTACCCGAGGACTTTTTACAAGTAAAAAGCAATGCGCGAGCGACTATACTCTGGTTTAACATGGACAAAGTGCATAAGTCCGCGGACTTGAAAAGCAATGCGCGAGCGACTATACTCTGGGTTTAACATGGACAAAGTGCATAAGTCCGCGACTTGAAAAGCAATGCGCGAGCGACTATACTCTGGGTTTAACATGGACAAAGTGCATAAGTCCGCGACTTGAAAAGCAATGCGCGAGCGACTAAACTCTTAGTACCCGAGGAATTTTTACAAGTTAAAAAGCAATGCGCGAGCGACTATACTCTGGGTTTAACATGGACAAAGTGCATAAGTCCGCGGACTTGAAAAGCAATGCGCGAGCGACTAAACTCTTAGTACCCGAGGAATTTTTACAAGTTAAAAAGCAATGCGCGAGCGACTATACTCTGGGTTTAACATGGACAATGTGCATAAGTCCGCGGACATGAAAAGCAATGCGCGAGCGACTATACTCTGGGTTTAACATGGACAAAGTGCATAAGTCCGCGGACTTGAAAAGTCCGCGGACTTGAAAAGCAATGCGCGAGCGACTATACTCTGGGTTTAACATGGACAAAGTGCATAAGTCCGCGGACTTGAAAAGCAATGCGCGAGCGACTATACTCTGGGTTTAACATGGACAAAGTGCATAAGTCCGCGGACTTGAAAAGCAATGCGCGAGCGACTAAACTCTTAGTACCCGAGGAATTTTTACAAGTTAAAAAGCAATGCGCGAGCGACTATACTCTGGGTTTAACATGGACAAAGTGCATAAGTCCGCGGACTTGAAAAGCAATGCGCGAGCGACTATACTCTGGGTTTAACATGGACAAAGTGCATAAGTCCGCGGACTTGAAAAGCAATGCGCGAGCGACTATACTCTGGGTTTAACATGGACAAAGTGCATAAGTCCGCGGACTTGAAAAGCAATGCGCGAGCGACTATACTCTGGTTTAACATGGACAAAGTGCTTAAGTCCGCGGACTTGAAAAGCAATGCGCGAGCGACTATACTCTGGGTTTAACATGGACAAAGTGCATAAGTCCGCGGACTTGAAAAGCAATGCGCGAGCGACTAAACTCTTAGTACCCGAGGAATTTTTACAAGTTAAAAAGCAATGCGCGAGCGACTATACTCTGGGTTTAACATGGACAAAGTGCATAAGTCCGCGGACTTGAAAAGCAATGCGCGAGCGACTATACTCTGGGTTTAACATGGACAAAGTGCATAAGTCCGCGGACTTGAAAAGCAATGCGCGAGCGACTATACTCTGGGTTTAACATGGACAAAGTGCATAAGTCCGCGGACTTGAAAAGCAATGCGCGAGCGACTATACTCTGGGTTTAACATGGACAAAGTGCTTAAGTCCGCGGACTTAAAAAGCAATGCGCGAGCGACTATACTCTGGGTTTAACATGGACAAAGTGCATAAGTCCGCGGACTTGAAAAGCAATGCGCGAGCGACTAAACTCTTAGTACGCGAGGAATTTTTACAAGTTAAAAAGCAATGCGCGAGCGACTATACTCTGGGTTTAACATGGACAAAGTGCATAAGTCCGCGGACTTGAAAAGCAATGCGCGAGCGACTAAACTCTTAGTACCCGAGGAATTTTTACAAGTTAAAAAGCAATGCGCGAGCGACTATACTCTGGGTTTAACATGGACAATGTGCATAAGTCCGCGGACATGAAAAGCAATGCGCGAGCGACTATACTCTGGGTTTAACATGGACAAAGTGCTTAAGTCCGCGGACTTGAAAAGCAATGCGCGAGCGACTAAACTCTTAGTACCCGAGGAATTTTTACAAGTTAAAAAGCAATGCGCGAGCGACTATACTCTGGGTTTAACATGGACAAAGTGCATAAGTCCGCGGACTTGAAAAGCAATGCGCGAGCGTCTATACTCTGGGTTTAACATGGACAAAGTGCATAAGTCCGCGGACTTGAAAAGCAATGCGCGAGCGACTATACTCTGGGTTTAACATGGACAAAGTGCTTAAGTCCGCGGACTTGAAAAGCAATGCGCGAGCGACTATACTCTGGGTTTAACATGGACAAAGTGCATAAGTCCGCGGACTTGAAAAGCAATGCGCGAGCGACTAAACTCTTAGTACCCGAGGAATTTTTACAAGTTAAAAAGCAATGCGCGAGCGACTATACTCTGGGTTTAACATGGACAAAGTGCATAAGTCCGCGGACTTGAAAAGCAATGCGCGAGCGTCTATACTCTGGGTTTAACATGGACAAAGTGCATAAGTCCGCGGACTTGAAAAGCAATGCGCGAGCGACTAAACTCTTAGTACCCGAGGAATTTTTACAAGTTAAAAAGCAATGCGCGAGCGACTATACTCTGGGTTTAACATGGACAATGTGCATAAGTCCGCGGACATGAAAAGCAATGCGCGAGCGACTATACTCTGGGTTTAACATGGACAAAGTGCTTAAGTCCGCGGACTTGAAAAGCAATGCGCGAGCGACTATACTCTGGGTTTAACATGGACAAAGTGCTTAAGTCCGCGGACTTGAAAAGCAATGCGCGAGCGACTATACTCTGGGTTTAACATGGACAAAGTGCATAAGTCCGCGGACTTGAAAAGCAATGCGCGAGCGACTAAACTCTTAGTACCCGAGGAATTTTTACAAGTTAAAAAGCAATGCGCGAGCGACTATACTCTGGGTTTAACATGGACAAAGTGCATAAGTCCGCGGACTTGAAAAGCAATGCGCGAGCGTCTATACTCTGGGTTTAACATGGACAAAGTGCATAAGTCCGCGGACTTGAAAAGCAATGCGCGAGCGACTATACTCTGGGTTTAACATGGACAAAGTGCTTAAGTCCGCGGACTTGAAAAGCAATGCGCGAGCGACTATACTCTGGGTTTAACATGGACAA